>CAUYSK010041634.1:0-27703 GCA_963575035.1 Avahi laniger | reverse complement strand
CTACTGCCTTTTAGAGACGCCCTTTCGAGTGTAACAGCATTCGAAATGTAAACCAACACATTCACATATTTTTTCAGGGCAAAGCTCTGTAAAACTCTTAAGACAAATTCTGTCCCCAAAACACGTTTAGTACTAATTCATAGAGCAACATGTTGTGTGTGTGTGTGTGTGTGTGTGTGTGTGTGTGTGTGTGTATACTCTTAAGTATCTTATAATCAAATAGTCTGTACACATTAAAAGTCATTTCATGTGTGCTACATCTAGGAAGAACAACATGAGAACAACTGGAAGGAAAGCAGATGTTCCTCCAACATCATGTATCATAAAGAAAGGAAAGAGAATCACATTTATTGTACATTTATCTGCATAAACTGAGTGTTAATTATCTTAATCCTAACAATTACCTTACAAGGTAGTTATTGTTACTAACTATATTTTACAAATGAGAAAATTAAGACAAAAGAGTTTGGGCAACTTGAATTTGGACCCTGTCTGAATTCAAAGCTCTTCCTACTTTATATTCTTACTACCTCATTGGAACATCCTAATATAGAATAAGCCACTTTAATTTTCTCCATAGACATAGTAATAGGTATTAAATCTCTAAAGGTCAGTTCAATTTAGAGTAATGGAATTCTGGGTATATGTAGCTAAGTATTACTTGTTTAAGTTTGCTGGTATCAGAAACAAAACATCTATCTCCCTCTCCTTCAGGTAAGTTTAACTTCGTTGACATTGACCCCACTTCAGAAAAGAGATCAAAAAGCTTGAAAGAAAAGATAAACTATTGTTCTCTTCAGACTTGAGAATGTCATGTAACACAGTCACTACCTCAAATGTTCCCAGTGAATGAGAAATTGGTAAATAATATAGGGAGGAAAAAAGATAATTGTTTTATTTAGTTTGGCCCAATAACCAATTACTAGGAAGGCCCAGTATCTCCAGAGCATTACTGACAAATTGTGGCCAAAGCTGATGTGATATTTGGCCTGCTATTCAATCACCATTGAAATTTCTGCATTTTTTTTTTCACTTCTATAGGAACATTTTCTCATCCTCCTATACTTTCAATATTTATTCAAAGATCCTTTGGGCATATACTTTCTACATGCCAAATACTGTTGTAGGTGCTAGATGTGTTTAGTAGATTGTTTTTTATTAGCAATAGGCAACATTATCCTAAAAGAATAATCTTTGATATTTTTGGCTTTGTAGCTTCTAAATCCTGAAGATGACCTCTTACCAGGAAAGATTCGAGACAGCAATCGTTCAACTCTCCTAGCAACAATTCAGGAACATGGTTACCCCACAATCAACTTGGGAATTGTGGGAGACAAGTAAGTAGCAGATTTTATTTTAAAAAGTTGTTATTGTACAAATATGAATTTTTATAATACTAACTAGGTGGAATTGCTGCTAAGGAGACAGAAATTTAATATCATAATTTTCACTTGTCTCATTCTTTAGAAGCCAAAGAAATATAGAGGTGTGTATGTCCTTTAGGGATAAATATTTTCTTGGAATGTCTATAACAATAGGAAAAATATTTTATTTTCCTATGGGTGTATTATGTTTCAGGGATCTTTTTTAGTAGTGTTGGCTTTATCCCAGTGAAGCTAATGGTAAAGATGTTATTCCTATTCACACTTTTACTCGTTTCAAGAAAGATAGGAAAAACATAGGTGAGAAGAGAGAGGTTGTCAAAATTAGCACTACCTGATTCTTTTAAGTTTAGGTACAATTGTTTTCTAGTATTTTTATATTGATTTTTGTGTCCTTATATAACCTAAGTTTTTCCAGGCTTCCCCCACTTTAAAGTACAAAGGGAGGCATACTGACTATAATTGCCGATGTTTAACAGCATATTACCCCCATCTACTAAATTAACTCAGCCTTCTGCTAAATTCCTCAGATATTTCTATGAATCTCCAGTGACATAGCACATGTGATCAACAGCAAGTCTGTGATCTGTGCTTCCTGAGCATCCCACTACCACACAAAGCTGCTGCTTGGCTATCTTTCCCCAGGTACTGTTTCTAGTTCAGTAGAGGCATACCTGCTTTTAGTAATACTCAGACATCAGCCCAGTGGAGACAAAGCTAGGAAACAAATCTGAGTGATGAATCTGTCACCCATAATCACCCCTTTCTCTCTTACCGCCTTGTCATTGAGTAAAGTTCATCATGCATGATCCTTCTTCCTGTAAGATGAGTATTTTCCCAACACTCAAATGTGCTTTTCAAGAGGTTCTGCCCTACCATTTCACAAGGTATGCTATGAACTTCACCTAGCACTCAAATTAGACACAGTCCAAATCTTGGACATAGCCGGTAACCTGAAAGGTAGCTTTCATGTCATCTTACCTTTTAAATTTCTCATCTTTCCTCCTGATTTTTTTTTTCTTTCTCTGAGAACATTGAAGTAGAGGCTATTTGATGTATTTTCAAATGTCATTCTTTTAAAAATCTTAACCATTTGTATTTACCTGACTGTTCAATTCTAAAGAAGTTCATTATTAGGCCGGGTGCGGTGGCTCACGCCTGTAATCCTAGCACTCTGGGAGGCCGAGGCGGGTGGATTGTTTGAGCTCAGGAGTTCAAGACTAGCCTGAGCACGAGCAAGACCCCGTCTCTACTAAAAATAGAAAGAAATTGGCTGGACAACTAAAAATATATAGAAAAAATTAGCTGGGCATGGTGGCGCATGCCTGTAGTCCCAGCACTCGGCAGGCTGAGGCAAGAGGTTCGCTTGAGCCCAGGAGTTTGAGGTTGCTGTGAGCTAGGCTGACACCACGGCACTCTAGCCTGAGCAACAGAGCAAGACTCTGTCTCAAAAAAAAAAAAAAAGTGCATTATTAAATAACTAGCCAACTAAGGCCATGCTAATGAAGCCAGTGTACAAGTTACCAAGCATCACCCTGACTCAGGGTCCCTAGTCCTCGGAAGAGATTAAAAAGAACTCACTGTAAAAAAAAAAAAAAAGCCAATAATTGAATTTGGACTTGAGCAGTAACTTGTTCTTTCATATAAATTTCAAGCACCTAAAAACTATCCTGATGCAGACATAGCTTTTTTTTTTTATTTCAGCATATTATGGGGGTACAGATATTTAGGTTACATATGTTGCCCTTGCCCCTCCCTCCCCCCCAAGTCCGAGTCAGACATAGCTTTTTAAAACACAAAAATCAACTTCTGCTAAGAAGAGATAGGGTGAATCCAAGAGTTTTAAAAGCACAGAGATAGGCAAGCAAGCCTGAAACTCCAGGGAACAAACTCACCAGGTTCTTTAGTGTTGTTTCCCATCTACCAATGGCTCTGGCCCTACCTCCAAGTGCATTAATGAGCTCTAATAAGAAATATTATAAGGTTAAAAGGAGCTTTTTAATCATTTTTACTCTAAGCTCTTCTGGACTATAATTCTGTTCATTCTCCCTCTAATTGTTGTACTTTTGTATTTAAAAAAAAAGTTACTTAATATGTTATATGTACTGCTATTATCTTACTATAAAGGCCAAAATAACATTGAAAGGCCCATATGTTGGTATACTAATATTTAATTGTCTCAAGTCCACACTATTGATTTGTGGTGGACATTTCCTAATAATTAATGTTGATATTATGATTAACTCCAAAATGTGCCTTGAAAACTGTATAAAAAACAACAAAACTATAAACAGGTATAAACAATTCAGGGAATGTGGAAATCTCTAGTGTATACCCTTTTGTTCTGACAGCAATACCTTATGTCACACTGAGAATAAGTTTTTTAAAAAACACTTGATGCAAATCTAGGCTTTCTCAATCTTAGAATGCTATATTGAATTGGTCCAGAGTGAATGGTTTAGAATGCAGAGTGGAATGTGGGAAGAGGGAATTTATAACAGTTCTATTGGAAATCTGTGCTAGGAGTTTAGCAAAGGAAACAAGGTACATTTAATCTACAGCCTGTTGGTATTCACTAAAGGTTGCCATCCTCTTCATTATTCATCTTATGTGGCCGTTTGCTAAGGAAACCAATGTTGTCATACAGAATCCTCCGTGTGAAGCTCTCCGGGGGAACAAGCAGAGTCATGGGAGAAATTCTACCCTAGATTTAAAGCAGGGAGAGAAGTAGCTCAAGAATATCAGAGAGCACAGAACCCTTACTCAGCCATGACAGATTAGGGTAGGGAGTGACAACTCTATTCATGTCATCAAAAAAGGTTTGAGTCTGGTTTTTAAATTGTATATGATTCTACTTTTCAGCTCTTAATCTTATCACCTACCATAATTTTGGCAATCAATGTGACGTAGAAGAGTAAGACTTTGTAACAATTTGAATTGAGTTGCTAGCTGGTGTGCCTTTGCTTATTGTACCCTTTGTTTTAAAACAGGGTAATTTAATAGTACTGTAAGATTGCAGAAGGGGCATTTCAAATACCTAAGAGTTAACCATTATATTTGAAAAGCATTCATTTATAAATACTGTGTATACATTAAAATACATTTCCTAAGACATAATTTCTCACACTATGTGGAACATAGTACTATTGGGGTCCCTAGTCTTTTGCTTTAAAAAAACAAATTTTAAAACTTGAAGATGTTAAGTATTAAATAACTTGCTAGCATTATACAACTAGTTAGTAGCAGAGGTGACAATGGAATCTAAATTTCTTGAGATTAACAATTCATAATTCTCTGCTATCATTATGAAGACAAGATGTTATTTAAATATATCGGAAGAGTAGTATCACTGTGGTCTAGAGTGATCAGAGAGCATTTTATAAAGGTGCAATTTTAGCTAAAATTTAAAAAATGAGTAGGATTTAAACAGGAAAAGAGGATATGTTAATCCAAGTAGGAAACAGAACAAACAAAAATAGAGAAGTAAAAGCAAATACTGTATAGAGAAGTAGAAATGAACAGCTACTCATGTTAGGCCAGACTGATTAGAACAGGAGGTTCAGGTGGAAGGATACTGCAGGTAAATTTGGTTAGAAATTTGAGGCCAGATTTTGAAAGGCTTTGCAATTTAGGCAGAAGTACCCCCATTCAGTTAAATTTGAAGCTTTTTTTTTTTTTTAGCAGAATTGACATAATAAACTATTGTTTTAGAAAAGTAATTTGACAAAAATGTATCACATGGGCTAATGATGGAGAGAGAATGGAAATAAGGAGATAATACAATTTATTTATTCATTGTTAAGTCAGTCATCAGCAAGTATTGATTGTGTACCTATGCGAATTACCTGGAGATCTTAGTGAAAATGCTGATTATGATTGGGGTAGGCTGAGATTTTGCATTTCTAACAAGCTCCAAAGTGATACCAAGCTTTTGGTACATGGATCACAGGAAGTAGCAAGGATGCAGTAAATTCAAACATGCATCTAATATAAATTTTAAGCCAAAGACTATTGAAGATACAGAATTGAAACAGACATAGATCCTGTTTTTGAGGGATTACAGCTCAATAGTAAAAATATTTTAGTAAGTTCCAGAGCTTAAGCTCAAATTTGGAAGTAGAATTCAAAAGAAAAGGATTAAATAAAAGAGAAACTGTGAAGGTTATTGCATAGAACAGAACAGTGTCAGTGTTGATTTATCTTGATCTGGATTACAAAGCCTCAAAATGGTATGTGTATGTAAACACAAAAAGCCTGCAAAACCCTGCTGTTCGGCCTCTTTACTACAATTTTATATCCCTCTCTAACAACACACTATTTCCTCATCTTCACCCTCCATTCACAATCTATCCTTTCTTGGCTTTTGTAGCTCTTTTTCCTATGCTCATTCCCTAAATATAGGTCTCCCCATGGCTCACCCTCAGTTTTCTGTCCTTCTAATTCCTTATGATGATGACTCCCAAATCTTATATCCGCAGCCCAGATATGAAACTAGTCAAGCCTGGACATTCCAAATTGGTACAAATTTATGTGAGTTTATATACTTTTAAGCACCATCTCATTTCTACCTTAAAGATGGGATAGTAGATTTCCTACTTTTCTTTCGTCATGGCTGGTTCAATAACCTATTAGCCTCCTTTTGTCCTCCTAGCAGCATGAGCTACTGTGGGGGAAGAATCTAAGGCAAACAAAGTATGGATAGGTAAATAAGTACAGAGTGCTATAGGTGCCAGCCAAGGCTGTGGTGGCCAGAACTTAGTTAAGATATTGGTCATTTGGGCACGTATGTACTTCTCTGTTTTGGCACTTTTTTCTTTTCTATCAGTTTCCTGATAAATTTTCTTTGAGAAATTGCTATCTTATATGGCCTAACCAGGGTGGGAAAAGGATTTGTTAGTATTGGGCCAGGGTTATTTTGTTTCCCACCAGACAATAAGCTCCATGAAGACTAGAATAAAGTATGTCTTGGTAACCACTATGTCCACAGCACATCTGTGGTAGAGGTACATCTCCTAGATTAGACGGTCCTTCCATCTTTTTTCCTATATCATCTTTTCTTTCCATGAAACCAACTACCACTATTCCAACTGTACAACACTGCCCAAAAGAATCTTACAGGATCCCTTCAAAGTAAGTCCAAAAACCTTAGCCACAGGAGCAGGCCAGAAAGTATGGCACTGACAACAGAATTGCATTAGTAACTGAGACACATCCCCCAAAAGTGCACAATGTAAAGCTCTGTGGCTGTGGTGATTCGTTTTATATTTCTGATGAAAAGGATCTCGGCGGGATGGCTTCCAAATGGATTTGGCAAACTTTTAATTTTAAAAATTGATAAGCTACTCCCTCAGACTTAAAAAGAAGATCTTACACATTTACCTCTTGAGAATAACAGCAGTAATTATGATCCAAATACACAGAATCCACTTGAGGAAACTTTTTTAAATAAAGTCCAGCATTAGTTGAGCTTATATTAATATAATCCCTAAAGCTTATATTAACATAAGCCCTAAAACTGACTTTAACTATTCAGTTATTTATATTTCTACATCAACTTTAAGACAGCTCAGTAATAAAGCTTCCAAACTGCCAACCTGGACTTTCTTCCTTTGAAGGCCTGAAGGGCTGGGGAATACCCATAATTAAGAAAAGGGTTCCCCTTTCTGGAAAATTGCCATCACAGAAGTCTGCCCCACTCAAATCATGCTGGGTTTGCTTGGCTCTGTCATGGATTGGTGTTTGGGATTTGAATTGCCTGCTCTTGCTGCTGCCAATTTGTGAAGCTGTCTCTTCACATTAAAGCAAGAAGCAGAAGAGGAACAAGTACTGAGATAGCAAATTGGCTTCCTATAAAACTGGCACATTTAGCAGGAATTATCAAGACAGATCTAACAGTACAGTTGTTATTTGGGCAAAGCCTTACAACTTCTAATTTGTGAACCAAACATGTCCTAAATTCTTGTTGCTTACCTAATGTTCTTAAAATAGGAATTTTCTAATCATCAAGGAGAATTTGGATCTGAATTTAAATTGGTTCTTGTCATCTTTATAAACTGCTTGCTTCCCTTATGGAATAAATACCCTTTTCTGCTTAAAATGCAAAATTTTAATTTTTAAGTCAACATAATACATTCATTTTCTCAACATTTATCAGCAGAGGTCTCATTTTTTATTGGTTAACAAAGAATATTCTTTCTACCTTAACAAGCATGTGTTTATTAACAGGAGATTCTTCCCATTCTCAATGAGAGACTTTTTAGTGGCTATTACCGTTGCCTTTATTAATCCTTGAGAATAGCTATTACAGTTGATGTTTTTGTTTCTTTTAAGAATAACCTTTAGGTATTACTGTAGCTTTAGAAATTGTTTTCCTACCCTAATCTCATAAAAAGCAATATCTTCCAGAAACCCTTTCCTAACTATCTCAAACCAATTCTGATCATACTGTCCCACTCACCATTTATATCATTTCTCCTTATATATTTTTTCATTTTAATTAATATATTAATATTTTAATTCAATATTAATGTAATTGTTAATTTCAATCATTTTCTTAAATTTTTCTTCATATATTTTCTGCACTAACTTGTAAACTTAAAGGCAAGGACCATGCTCATGTTTTCTTTTTTCTTTATGTGATTCCATAATACAGAATACCCAGTGAGACTGAGGAAGGACAAAATGATGACTCTCTATAGTATTTAGTTTGATTCCATACATGAAGTAGACACACAGAAAACATTTACAGTTGAAGAATTTATCCTTGACTTCTGAAGGAATTAGGATATGATTAATATATGTCCCGAGCTATTTTTGTTATCTTGGTATGACTAACTGCCACTATTCCTTAATCTACAAATCCTAGAAATTTTCTTCACCATCTGACAGTCATCTTCATTCATCTTAAAATGATACAATTTGCAGTTGGTATAACAGATGAAATATGAAACTAATTAGCAGCTGTTGTCCATCTGTGTGTTTATATAAAATATTTTAAAATAAAAATGCATTTGCATTCTGAATATTCTGAAATTCATAAGTCCTAAACTTGGGTAAAGGCTCTTGGTTTTGAATTTCATAGCAGACTTCATCGTAAAGCAAAAAGAATTTTTTTCCAGAATCAGGATTATAGTAATATAGGCAGATGAAGATTTTAGAAAGCAAAAAAAGTCTTAACTGGAAGTCGGCCTCCAAAGCAATCAGAGTGAAATTTGAAAAGATACAGTGTTCACAAGATGTCATATCCTCTAGATATATTCTCCTCCTTCACAGAAACTGATTAGTTAATATAGTTTTGAGAAAGCCACATTCATTCTCTAGTAGATTTATTTCGAAATATGCTTCTCCTTTCTCTTTTTTCTACCTTTCTATTAAGTTCAAGCTTCTTTCACATGTGATTAAGTTAAAACTCTAGGGAGAGTATTGTTAATATTGGTGACCATATCCCAAGTTGAAGGTGAATGTCATGGCTTTGGGAAGAAAAGATGCTTTTATTTTTTTCACTCAGGTCAAATAGTAGAATGTTCCTAATGTTCAAAAAGTGAGAGGGAGAAGAATATGATCTACAGATGCAATTGCAAGGCTTGGGTCAGTTTCTCCCAAGTCTCCCATAGTCTTTAGTCTATATGTGAAGAGAAAATAGTCATTGTGTTATGTAACTTTGGGTATTTCCACACTGAACACAATATATTAGAATCAAAAGGAACATCTGATGTTAGCTAGTCCAGGCTTTCACCCAGTAAAGGTGTTTAGGAAAATCTCTAACAACTTAGTGCTATCAGGTTTTTTGTTGTTTTTTGGGTTTGTTTTTGTTTTCTTTTTTTTCTCTTTCTTTTTTTTTTTTTTCTTTTTTTTTGACACAGGTCTTGCTCTGTCTCCCAGGCTATAGTGCAGTAGCATTATTTTAGCTCACTGCAATCTCAAACTCCTGGGCTCAAGTGATCCTCCTGCCTCAGCCTCCCAAGTAGCTGGGGCTACAGGCACACACCACCATGCCTGGCTAACTTTTCTTTTTTTGTAGCTCTTGCTACAGGCTGGTCTCGAACTCCTGGCCTCGAGCGATCCTCCTGCCTCAGCCTCCCAGAGTGCTAGGATTACAGGCATGAGCCACCGCACCCAGCCAATCATCAGGTTTTTATTTGAATTGTTTTAATGAGAAAGATCTGGTTGCCTCACGAAGCAGCACATTCTATTGTTGAATGGCTATTATAATAAAGATGTTTTTCCATTACACTGAGCCAGTCTTTCTCCCCCCTATTTCTTCCATCCTTTAGTCCTAATTCTGCTCTCTGAAGCAACACCAAATAAGTTGACTCCCTCTACAGCCTTTCAGATATTTGAATATATAATCGTGTTTCAC
Organism: Avahi laniger; assembly: GCA_963575035.1. Lineage (NCBI taxonomy): Eukaryota > Metazoa > Chordata > Mammalia > Primates > Indriidae > Avahi > Avahi laniger. The sequence goes on along the minus strand of CAUYSK010041634.1, from coordinate 17,962 downwards.
CTTAATCCCTTCTCAAAGAAAGTATTATTATTGTTATATAAATGCTAAGTAGTATCTTTTTCCATTCCCAGACAACATTATTTGTCCATAATTACAGTTGTAATAACTAAACCTATTTATTCCCAAAGCTACTGTGGAAAGATTGACTTGAAATCATGGTCCTTTCAGCTCATTTACTGAGTACCTACAATATACAAGGATTTGGCAGGGCAACCGTGAAGCCTGGATCAAATGAGAACCTGTCTTGTGAGATAGTTATATACTGTTGCATCATCTTTAAAATTTGCCTTTTATCACAATTTGTTGCCTCTCTTTCTCCATTTAAAGCATTTTAACTTTAAATCCCATTTTGACATTAATATTGACATTCCTGCTTTTTTGCTATTTACATTTGCCTGGTGACTTTTTGCCCTACGTGTTATTTTCAATCTTTCATCTCTTTTAAGTGTCCCTTATAAATAGCATTAAAATAGAATTTGAGCTAAAAAAAAAAAAAGAAAAGAAAAAAAAGCAATCATACAGCTGCTTTAAATTACTGTAACTCTGATCTTAGCATAAATTTTTTGCTTTACCAGGAAGTTTGCTATAAATGATTCCCTTGATGTTTTTCCGTTCATCTTACTCTTTGTTTACTATCTACACAACTTTATTATTTCTTCCTCTTTCTTTCCCTATTGTTGGTCTGACCCAGGTACTATTTATTCCCTTTTATTCCCTTATTATTTTGAAAATTATGCTATACCTTACCATTCCCCTTGTGTTTTCTTTCTAATTTCTGATACTCATAATCAAATATATATTTATCCACTATTATATAAAAGAAAATATTAACTATATCCCTCCTACAACACATTCCCATTTCTCCTGTGGACTCTGTACACCAACAAGGTGAGGCCTTAGAATACCTGCATTTCCCCATCTCCTTCCACCCCTCAACTTTTAGGTAATGCTGAGCTAGTGCTTTTATTAATAATTCTAGATTATTATTAAGTTTTCTTTTGCAGTATATCTCTACAACTTTGAGAATTCATATTTATTACATAATTATAATTTCTCAGCTTATTTAGTCATTATCCATTTAGATTAAGCTACACATTTTTATAAATGAGTATGTATATGTGTATATATTTCACTATTGTTTTCTCTCCTCCATCTTGCCCTATCTTGAGGTCTCTTTTCTGTGTCATTTTTCTCTTTACAGTCATTTTTCCAAAACATTACTTGGTGATTTGTTATCTGAACCTTTGCATTTTCACAAATATCATTCTTCTATTCTGATGGATGAATGGTTTCTAAGTGAGTATAGTATTTCAGGGTTGTATGCCTTTTCTTTCAGAGATACGTTGACATTAATTTACTGTTTTCTAGTTTTCAGTATTGTAGGTAAGAAGTCTAAAACCAATATTATTTTTCCTTTATTAGTAGCCTAATCTTTCTGTTTGGCAGTTTGTAAGATTTTCTCTTTGTCCTTGAAATTACAAAATTTCACCAGAACATACTTAGGTTTATGTTTTTTCATCAATCTTGCCTGGAACTCAGTAAACCTTTTCTATTTCTAAGCCCACCTCTTTTCAAATAAATGAAATTTTCCTCTCATCTCCCTCTATTCCTTGCTCTCTTTATGGAATTCCTGATGGTAATATATCAATCTCTTGCTCTGTCCTCCGAGTTTCTTATTATTTTTCTGCATGACTTTCATCTTTTTTACTTTTGTACAATCCTTGAAGATATTTCCACCACTTTTTTTTCTCGGCCACTAAGTGAATTTTTAACAGGTACTATATTCACCTTCATCTACTAAATTTTATTACTTGAAAATCATGTTTTTTGTTCCAGAATGCCCTTTTAATGTCATAATTGAATTTATATTAGTGCTTTAATTTATTATTATTACTGTTAAAATTATCTATTCCCCTAGTAGTTTTATTTCACTAGAAGATGTCCTAAATAGTGTGCTTATTCTTCTACCCTCTAGTGGCATGCTTCTTAGATTGCTGGTATTTTCCTTTACCTACCGAGAGTTCTATTTACTGTCAGGGCTCAGGGAGCTGCTAGGGTACTTTCCATCTGATGGGAATGGAGTTCTACTGGAAAAGAGAATCACAAGTAGTAAAAGGCACAGAAGTCTCAACTCCTGAGACTTATCAAAGCACCAATGGCAAGCTGCCAGTCTTCTAATGAAATACAAGCAAAAAAAAAAAAAAGGTTTCTGTGCTTTCTGGGCTGTTTAGTTGTAAAGGTTGAGCTTTCCCTGCTGGGTCAACTTAAAAATGATACCTGTGTGCTTGAACTGGATCCCAACCAGCCACAAGTTCTCAGAATCAGTGAATGTTAGAGATGGAAAGGACCTAGACCAAATGTCCTCATTTTCCAAATAAGGAGAATAATACTTAGAAAAAGATGATAATTTTTCAGAATCATCTAGGTAATTAGCAGTAGAGATAAAGCTAGATTCTAGACTTTATAACACTCAGGCCTTCCATTAACAGCTCTATCTTCTGTTACATTCTTGGCATTACTAAAGCAACTGTGTTACAGAATGCTTTCATATAATATTGATACTCGAAGAGAACAATGGTTAGGTACTTAATAATTCAAGTGGAAATGAATAGAAAGTGTTAGTAAATTAAGATTCATGCTAGTATTAGAATTATCTGTAAAGAAATTGTTAATTAACCATCCAAATCTAATCAAAACTGCAGTGGTTAATGAAGGAAGATTTAATTGATATCGCAATATCCCTTTAAGATTTACCACTCGGAGAAAAGGGAGACTAGTGGTAAATACCTAGAAAAGTTAATCTTCTAAATCCAACAGCCCCTCTAGTGGCAATGATGAGAAAATATTTCAAATTTTATAACTACAAAGACATATATTTAGATAAATAATGATAAATAGCTTTTATTTGACAGTGTACTATGTATAACAAAGTGTCTTTCACAATGTGAATATTACTGTAGTTTGGAGAAATAGAAAAAACACAAAGATGACCTTGAACCTGTCACTGCCTTTCTGGAACCTTCTGATCCATAGTCAGATGCATTATCCATTGCGCCACTGGCCCACACTTTGTCACTGCCTATCTGAACCTCAGTGTCTTCTCTTGTCCTGTCTACCTCATAGAGGTATGAAAATATATTGTTCTTTTTACAACATAAGTCTTATTGTCTTTAATTTTGTGTCTTAAATATCAATTGACCTCATATATAGGAAGTTGTGTTCTTTTTCTTTTTTTTTAATTTCAGCATATTATGGGGATACAGATGTTTAGGTTACGTATGTTGCCCTTCCCCCCTCCCAAGTCCGAGTTTCAAATACGTCCATCCTTCTGGTGGTGCGCATTGCACTCTTTGTGTATGCATATACCCGTCCCCTCCCCCCTCCCTCCCTGCCCAACATCCAATAGATGTTATTCATATATGTGCACTTATGTGTTGATCAGTTAATACCAATTTGATGGTGAGTACATGCGGTGCTTGTCTTTCCATTCTTGGGATACCTCACTTAGTAGAATCCGTTCCAGCTCTATCCAGGAGTATACAAGAGGTGCTATATCACCATTGTTTCTTAAAGCTGAATAGTACTACATGGTATACATATACCACATTTTGTTAATCCACTCATGTACTGATGGACACTTGGGTTAGGAAGTTGTGTTCTTAAATATAAGGTTAGATTATAATATTTTGTAGTTTTAGTCTCCTAACCTTAAGAAAATTAATATATTATGCTCTATTTATTTAGCAAAACTGAGACAATCATAAACTGTTTTCTAATATAATATTCATGATTATAATCCTTGTCTTCTATTTGCTCATATCATTATTCAGAGTAATCTTTTAGACTTAAAAGCAAACTCAGTTACTTGTTAAAAGTCTGAAAGAGGGACTATAAAGTAAATATTAAAAAATATTAGCATTTGTCAACTCTGAGAGATGGATACATGGATGTTTGTTACACTATTATGTTGGAAATGTTTTATAATTTAAAATATAATATGAATTATAAAAAAGTGAATTTATGTAAATAAGCTCTTAAGTTATGTTTAATCAAAAATCTTAGTTTCTATCTGAATATAGGATTCAGAATCATGCTTGTTTCATTCTCTAGAACTGTACTAACATGTCCATACATACAGTCTTTTGCTGGTCATCCCAGACAAATCCATTCCTGTTGCCTCAGCATCTTTTATTTTTGATGCTTTTGCACAAGAATATCCTGTGAGAATCTTCCTTCTATGACATGTCATCTGCCTGAAAAAAAAAATATATATATATATACAATCACATCTGATTAGATAGGAAATGGAACAAACATTTAATGAGAAGCCAAAAGTTGTAGTCCCAGCTCTGCCGCTTACAGCTCTATCTAGACTTTAATATTCTACTTTGCCTCTCTGAATGTCAGTTACCTTTTTGTAAAATGGGCAAATAATACCTGTTCAGTCTGCTTTACAGATTTATTGTGAGGTAATAAATGGAGTTATAGATCCTCTGACTATTATCATACATTTGTACTGTCTCTCTAGTAAGCCACGATGTCTAACTAGATCCCCAGATACCAGAAATGTACAACAGAAAGTAGAGTCAGAGAGGGGAAAAGGAAGATATGGAAGGGCAGGTCCAAATAATGGGCCCAGCTTTGTTACTGGACAAGATGATCTTTCCAACTTTGAGATTCAATGGTTTTGTGTATCTACTAGCCACAGAGTAGAAAGTAGCATTGAGCATATCCTTTAAAACATGATAAATTAAAGTAAGGTTTTAGAACAAAATCTCTTTTAATTTATTTCTACAAATTATAAAATTTCATGTGGACAATTGATGACTCTGCAGTTTTACAAATTAGGAAAAAATATTTCCCGGATAATACAAAAATAACAAGTTACGGGCCGGTCGCGGTGGCTCATGCCTGTAATCCTAGCACTCTGGGAGGCCGAGGCGGGAGGATTGCTTGAGCTCAGGAGTTCAAGACCAGCCTGAGCAAGAACAAGACCCTGTCTCTACTATAAATAGAAAGAATTTGGCCAAACAACTAAAAATAGAAAAAATTAGCCGGGCATGGTGGTGCATGCCTGTAGTCCCAGCTACTCGAGAGGCTGAGGCAGGAGGATCACTTGAGCCCAGGAGTTTGAGGTTGCCATGAGCTAGGCTGATGCCACGGCACTCTAGCCTAGGTAAGAAAGTGAGACTCTGTCTCAAAAAAATAAAAATAAAAATAACAAGTCACGGAAAAAAATCACTGAAAAGTATGTTTAGTTTGCAGTCATCAGCTAGCCTGTCCCAGGACCTTTATCCACCTGCAAAGATTAATACCATGATAATGTGCATGTCATTGCAGCTTTGTTTCCCATGGCTTCACAATAATCCTGTAGATTCAACATATGTTATACATTACATATTGTAAGATTGGTCAAACTAGCTAATATCTCTTTGTACTAGAACAAAATCGTATTTTGTTGATAATATTCATTATCCATTCACTTGAACCACATCCTTCATTATGCTGTGTTTGTGATGTTTTTTCCATTTACTCCATAGGTCAGCCATTGGGCTTGCATAATGATAACATGACCTAGCAAGGCAAGGAGCCCAGAGCTCTGGGCATCAGGAACCCATCACATGCACATTGTATAGTATTTCAACACAAGAGAATAATTTGGTGTCTTTTTACCTAAAGAAAAATGGAAAGTATTAATGAGAAATATGTTCAAAATACTTAATTCAAAAATATTTTAAATATACCCATTATTCAATATAATTCTTCTTAGATGTTAACCCAACCAGTTTAACTTCGAAATCCACGTCAAGGATTTCTTTTTTAAGTTTTTAATGTTTTATACATAGATCTACCATCAATGAATGCCTTTTTTGGCTGCCTAAGCAATCAGCTGAATGACTCTGAAGGGTCCCTATGTTGGTAAGCTGAACCTCATGTGAGCCATTTTTCAAACTTTTACTTTTGTCCCTTCTCCTTGGGAGCTTGCTTTCCAGGGCCAGAGCAACCCCCAGTACGCTTACGGACAGGCCAGTGCTGGAGGAAAAGAAGAATTTTACCCAGATCCTGTAAGAGAACCTCATAGTAAATAAAATTATTCAGGCTGGAACCAGGCCTAGTTGCCATTTGGGCCTTTCACATGTAGTTCTGTGAACGTATTTAAGTCCCAATCTATAATTTTCTTCTGTGTTAGTAATGGATATTCTCCAGAATAAAAACTGCAAAGCATGCTAAAGTTGAACTTTGCCAGGTTGCTAGGTATGTTTGTATGATTAACTTCTGTTAGCACAACAGCTATAATAATGACAACTAACCTTTCTTAAAAACTTAGTTTATTCCAGATACTATTCCAAGTGTTTTATATGTATTATGTCATTTAATCTTCATAACAACCCTATTATCCCTACTTTACAGGTAGAAAACTAAGGCAATGAGAAACTTGTCCAAGGTTACATTTCTAGCAAGTAGTGGAACCAGGATTTAAACTCAGGCAGTCTGATTCCAGAGTCCACATTCTTAATCTCTATGCTATGCTATGCCACCTCCCTACTAGTTTATCTCTTAGAGAGTCTGTGAAAGTAGTGTCTCTGGTAGGTCTCAAGTTCTTCTCCTTTCTTCTCTCATGACAGGATAAAAATTGAAATGCTATCCTAGTTACAAATCATGCCATCTGGAATCTAACTTTTCATCTTCCTCTCTCATCAAGTAGTACACTAAGGTAAAGGGACATGAGTGAACTTCACTATCATGAGAGATATATGCTGTCTCATTGAGAGATCCTTTGGTTTCAAGTTAATAAAAATTGCTGAAGCTAGCTTAAGCAAAGGAGAGATTTTGAGAATATAGGGTTATCTCATGGAACCCAAAAGCAAGAATACAGCTGGCCCTGAAAAGGGACTAAAAGTAGGAACTAGAAAATTGGAAGTCAGGATTACTGCCTTTATAGTTAGTTGTTCATGCTAGATATCCATAGGCAAGAAAGGGAAAGGAAGAGTCAGGTAGTGTAAAGGCAAACACTCCCTCCTCCACAGATAAGAAATTCTCCGAAAAGAAGGGTGTCGACTGAACATGTACTTCTCAAACAGCACCTTTTCTCTGTGCTGTATCGCTTGAAGGGAAATGCCAAGGGCAGGTCACATTGGTGAACTGCTTTGTATGGATTTAAACTAGTAACTAAATAGTCCCTTTCGCTACTCCCTCCTATGCTGTCCCTCCATAAGCCTTGCTGCTTGGCATTTTGTTTATTCTCACTTGATCAATCTCAGGTAAGGTCTTTTCAACCCTTCTAACATCCAGACCCTTTATTTGTCTCCATCTCTTCTCCCCGGGCCTTTGACCTGGGCTATCAAAGGGCCTTGTGCACTTGCCTTTTCAGTTGACAGTCAGGAACCCGCCTAGTTTTAATCCCTAATGTTCATCTTATACTTTTACCCTCTCAGAACATTTTTTATGGTCTCTACCTTCTTTGTCCTTTTTTTTCTACCCTTTCTTTTCCCAATAAACCCCTACTGGGCTCTTCATATTTCTAATGACCCCCTCCCTCATTACCTAATAGATAAACTCCAAATTCTTAGGCTTGAGGGCCCTCCAAAATCATGTCCTGTCCTACCTATTCCAGTCATTCCCAATCAAGTCCTTCATTGTAGCCAGGCCATTTTCCACAGTGATCTAGAAACGCCACAGACATAATCACTATTCCAAGCCTATGCTAATACAGACCCTCTTGCTTACAAAGCCCTTTCCCCTTCTTTTCCACCTCTCAAAATCCAGCTTATTTCTCAGGGCCTTACTTAAGTCATTCCCTCTAAAGAGACCTATGTGATCTTTCTAACACCTACGGTGACCAACTGTCCTGGTTTTCTTGGGATTTCCTAGGATGTCTGACTTTCAGTACTAAAATAGAGATATTCCTAGGCAAACCAGGATGGTTAGACATGCTTCAACATTTCACTGTTTCCCCTGGTTATACTGCCGTGCTAGAGCAAAAAGCCCTGTGAAAGCACCAGTAGTCACTACTTCAGTACTCACAAGGTCCTTTCTCCACAATAAGAGTTATGCTTCCATTGGGCAGAGACTCTTTTGGTTCCCACATCGATCAGAATATAGTGCTGTACTCATGTTAATGCCACTTACTGGTGGTTTAGTTTTAAATTGGCACTATATCCAAAATCATTTCCTTGTCTGTTAATTTATTTGTCTTTATTTTTTTCCAGCCCAGATGACTTACTCAATGCCTTGAATGAGGGGATCAGTCGTGCTGATGTCATCATCACATCAGGGGGTGTATCCATGGGGGAAAAGGTATGAAAATATGGGGCTCATGAAAATTTACCCACTGTCATGTCCTTGCATATGGTCAATTAACTGTGGTCTGGTTGGTATCTGGTATTTATAACCAGGCCCCCACAAAGCTGAAGATCCATGGGGCTTCAGAAATGACTGGTCTTGATGCAGTGTGGTAGGTTAGGGAGCTTACCTCAGGAGCAGCCTGGAGAATCCCACAAGTTGCAGAATGGTTTTTGCTATTCGCCTGGAGACTGACTTGTAGTTTGTTTCTCACTCGATTTTATTATATTAGGACTCCCTATATACATCATATTTACCCCCAAGGTAAAGCTCCAAAATCCTTCCTTCTACTTAAATTTAAACATGATCTTCCAGAGCCGACCAACTCACCCACCACGTATTCCAAACCTTACCAAGAGCCCTTAGCTCCACTTCCTCACAGAGAAAAAAGAAAGGATTAGGCATTTCTTTTGCCTCTCTTTACGAAGGTGATAAATAATAAAAATGAAACTATATATACACACATATATATGATTTTATAGAACTAAGATTATTTGCACATGGTAATGCTTAGTCCTATGAAAACCTCAATTTGAATATTCTCAATATCATTAAGTTTCTATATCTTAATGAAATGTATTCATTCATGATAACTATTGGGTCCACTGAATAACGTTATAAATGCAAAATATTCTTTACTGCAATAACCAACCTTATGTTTTGGCTCAAAAATATTTCAGATCACATGCTCACTTCGGTAGCACAAATACTAAAAAATATTTCAGACCACAAAATGTTTTGCCAGCCTAGAAGCCCTTTCCATGTTTTCTTTTATCTTATATTAATGACAAAACTGAAAAATTATGGTGTTTTCATAATAGCAGTTTTTATTAAAATTCATATTTTCAAGAGCTTGATTTATTTTAAACTAGATCTTATATGTATCATTGTTCTTGGTCTCTGCCTTCTCTAGCTATAAAACTGCCTAAATTTATAACTTAACTCTTTGAACAGTAAACTCTATTGGCTATGAGAGCAAATGTCAGAATTTAGTAGCCTAAACAGAGATCACCAGCCCTCCATTCACAAACTGTAGTTTTACGGTGTTTGAGAATAGCACTTCAGTTGCCAAAAGCCATGGAAGAAAAATAATCTCAGTCCAAGACTACTGTCACAAATTACTTCCAGGAGTGAAAGTGTTGAAGTATGAGTAGATGTTCTTATAGCAGACAGATTGCTGGGTTAATGTTCCCTTAAGGTCTCCCAGAAGTCTTTAGCCCCAGGTAGAGCAAACTGCTGCAGACCTCTCCTGAGATGACCAAGGCTAGGGGCCTGAGGTCTGCACTATACGGTAGAGCTATAAGAAATAATTTGCAACATGTCTGTTTTCATTACCATCCAACTGCCTGTGGTACTCTCAATATCACAAGAGCAAACCCTGATGTCAGGACTGTTTAAATGTTAAATTTGTTATTTCCAGAGACTGTTTCACATATAATCTATCTTAGCTCCTAATTAACTGAATTATAGGGTAATACCTATTTGGCAGACTAAAGTCTGTCTTTTCTAGTACTTCTGGAGAGGTAACAAGCTTATAGCATACACAGGCTTGGCAATTGTGGCTCAACTGTGGTAAAGACAGAACACTTCTCAACCTAACCCTTTTTATTACTGCTAACAAAGATGTCAATTATCCTAGGGATTTGCTTACAAGTAAACAAAGCCAATATAGTTAAGCATATTGGTTTTATTTATTTTACTCTCTCTGTGGTAAGATACTTACAGTAAACCTTTAATTTAGTAGGAAAGAGATTTTAGGAACTGAGCATCCCACAGTATTCCTTAGGAGCTAATAACTGTCCTTCCTACCTCCTTGAATGGGAATGAGATAATAGAGAACTAAGAAGAAAGAGGTAAAACATACTGCAGTATACGCCTGCCAGGCAACAAATTCTAGTTCCAAAAAGAATTTCAGGGTACCTTAGTAGTAGAAAGAAAAGCACAAAAAATAGAACATCTGCTTCAGCCCAGGAGATGAACTTGAAAACCAGTTACAGAAAATACAGGGAGATCAAGGAAAATGCAGAAGCATTCTGTAGTAGGCATGAATCTTAAGTGCAGAAACTCAGGTATGCTGACTTCTACAGTATGGCCATTAAAAAAAAAAAGAAAGAAAGAAAGAAAAAAACTCAGGTATGCAAGAAATTTATTTCATTCAATTTAAATCATACTCTGAGCACCTATACTACAAGACTGGCAGGAAATTTTATTTAAGCCATACATGGGTCTCACTCCCTCCAAGACTTATGCCAAGGAACCTGGAAGTCCTTGCACCAAAGCATCAGGGAAACACATCTGATCACTAGTCTGCACTGGATAAATATAGAATATTCTTCTAGTGCTATTAGAGCTCAGGTCTTTGCTCCTCTAAGAATAAAACAGCAAGGGCATTGTCAAATCTCCAGGGACTTCCTGTAAAGCAAACAATTTCTGAGATATTTATATTAGTAAAATTTTACCTATACAAATCTAACTTAGGACAGACTGCACATCTTTTCTCAGGTATGACAGCTCCTCCCATGAAACTCTTAGTAACACATCAAACACACCTAATTATTTCTAGCATTTCTTTTTATAAGATGAAAGAATAAATCTGGGATTTTCTAGGGACCCTCTAGAAAATTTCAAAGATAATTTTAGGTATAAAAGATATTCTGAAAATTATTTCTTCAAAATTTAGGTCTGATCTTTAGAAGGCAAAATCAAGAGTCATCAAAAAAGAATTGAGCACTTGATTAAGACAGGATCATGGGTACCTGAGAAACAATACTTGTTTACTTAATTTTTCAATGCAACAATAAAATATTTAAAAATAAACATAAAAAATAACATGATTGCAAATAACTTTGACTCATTCATAAATGAGGAACCTTTGTTCTTTTTTATTTCTTTAAATAATCAAAGACAAAATAAACAGGAAGCACAAAAAGGCCACCTACACAAAAAGAATAACCTGTCATCTTATAGGAAAGACATTAATTATTACCAAAGAAATAAGCTCTTCAAAACTGAGTGAACTCACTAAAATTTATTTCTCAGCTTCATTTTAGACACAGGTATTATAAACCAAGGCAAATAAAAGTCTGTTTCGAAGTTTTGTCCTTTATTATATGTTCTTTTATATTCTGGAACAAACTAACACTTCACTTTAGAACAAAGAGTGTCCCCCCAGACCTGTAAGGGTCCTTGAGACCTTTTAAGTGGGCCTGCAAGGTAAAACTATTTTCATAATAATATTAAGACTTTATCTGCCTTTTTTATTCTCTTCTCATTCTCTCATCTTCCCTCATGAATGTGCGTTTGGGTTTTTCCAGCAGTTAAATGATGTGTGATATCTTATCAGATCAAGGGCAGCAGATATGAGAATCCAACTGATTTCTATTAAGTCAGACATCATTAATGAGATTTTCAAAATTATAAAACAATGCATAAAAAATAAGTTATTTATGTTAACATGAAATGCCTTTATCACTGCTATTTTCAAATGAACCAACAAATAAATGGTTTTTTTTTTTAATTTCTTAGTTTTAATTTCTTTTTTTTTTTTTTTTTTTTTTGAGACAGAGTCTCACTCTCTTGCCCGGGCTAGAGTGCCGTGGCGTCATCCTAGCTCACAGCAACCTCAGACTCCTGGGCTCAAGCGATCCTACTGTCTCAGCCTCCCGAGTAAGCTGGGACTACAGGCATGCGCCACCATGCCCGGCTAATTTTTTCTATATATTTTTAGTTGTCCAATTGATTTCTTTCTAATTTTAGTAGAGATGGGGTCTCGCTCTTGCTCAGGCTGGATTTGAACTCCTGAGCTCAAACAATCCGCCCACCTCGGCCTCCCAGAGAGCTGGGATTACAGGCGTGAGCCACCGCGCCCAGCCGTGAACAAAGTTTTGACTGTGTTTTAACTGCAATCCATCACATGAGGTTAGGTGTGGGAGTTTCCACTCTGACATCATGTCAGCACTCAGAATGTTTCAGATTTTGAAACATTTCGGATTTCAGATTAGGGATGCTCAATGTGTACAAGAGACAAAATAGTTTTAACATTTTAATTGATATTTTACCATTGAGAGTTTATAGTTTAATTGGGAAGAATTGGTATTAGATTTTCTAAGAATATGGTATGTATCTCCACTTGTTTTGATCTCTTTTTATGTTCATCAGTAAAATTTCAGTGTTGCTTTTACATAGGTCTTTTGTATCTTATTAAGTTTGTTCTTATTATTGTGAATGGCACCCTTTTCCATTTATGTTTTTTAATTGGTTATTAATGACATCTAGGATAACTAACAGTTCTCATTTGTGACTTTTGTATTTGACCACATTACTAATCTCCTATCAGAATTAACAATTTGGTTTATTCTCTTGAGTTTTTTAGGTAAGCAATCAAATCATCTGCAAACTATTGCACAAAATAGGTGCTTAATAATATTTTTGTTAAGTGAATATTTGTTGAATGTCTGAGCTTATCCTCTAGGAAGTATAGACAATCTTGTGCAATTAGATGTTCCCAAGCCGGGCGCGGAGGCTCACGCCTGTAATCCTAGCACTCTGGGAGGCCGAGGCGGGTAGATCGCTCAAGGTCAGGAGTTCGAGACCAGCCTGAGCAAGAGCGAGACCCCGTCTCTACCAAAAAACAGAAAGAAATGATCTGGACAACTAAAAATATATATATAGAAAAAATTAGCTGGGCATGGTGGCATATGCCTGTTGTCCCAGCTACTCGGGAGGTTGAGGCAGGAGGATCGATTGAGCCCAGGAGTTTGAGGTTGCTGTGAGCTAGGCTGACGCCACGGCACTCTAGCCAGGGCAACAGAGTGAGACTCTGTCTCAAAAAAAAAAAAAAAAAGAAAAGATGTTCTCCAAGAGCCTTGCCCTACAGAAATCTCTCAGCTTTTCTGAATATATTCTGAATTTTCTCTGCAAATTTTTCGTACCTCTGCAATTTATTTTACCACATCAAGTTAGTTATAGTCTTGTCTTAAGTAATTTAGGAGAATCAGAATGCAAACAATTTGAGCATAACATTCTCACAAATACTAGGGCCTCGCGGCAGATACCCTTACATTTCTTAAAGGCCTTGTACATCAAATCTGCGTACCAACCGTGAGTGGCCCTACCCTTCCACCTGCAGAAGGATCTTGTGGGGGAAATGCCCTTCCTTGCTCTCTAAAACACAGACAGAAATTTTGGCTCTAAAGGCTCTTTCGTACCCAGCCTCCTCCCACAGAAAATGAGCAGAGAAAGGAAATGCTGAAACTTGCCCTGGTGGCAATACCCATCCAGGAGGACTTGAAAGATTTGAGAAATGCAAACTGTCCTCCCAGAAACAAATTTGCTTTTTCTATATTTGATTTAAGCAATCCAAACTTAAAAAAAAAAAAAATCAATGAGGTCTAGGGAGGAGAAAGGAGGCAGGAAAATGAGCCCTTTGAAAATTCCTCCAGAGAGCCAATTGCAGCCTATTAATATTAACACAAAGTACCTCTACCCTCGGATGCTTTTGGAGATCCAGAGGCTGGCTCTCGGGAACCCTGCTGTGCATGGTTCTTTTTGAATGTTAGGAATAAAACCTACAGCCTCTGAGTGAGGCAAAAAAAAGAAAATGTCCATTTTCCTTTGTGTGCACAAACTTTCACAGGAAGCTGCCTCAGGCACAGAAAGGAAGAAGGAAAATGATGAGCATTCTTAACAACAGGCTGTTCCTTGGCAAGGAAAATCCTTATTTAAGAATCTTACAAAGTGAAGGATGAACAGAAGACAATGAAATGAAGCTCAAATTCATCTTGGAAAAGCATATCTTTCTGAGATAGACTCGATTACTGGTATTGCTCAGATGGGGACTTGCGACCTTTTGTACCCAAAGCAGCACAGTGAGAGCAGCAAAGAACCTCACGTCTAAGCAGAAAATGTCTGGAGGGAAGGAAGATTTTAAAAACCTAGAAGAAATAAAAATAAGTCCCCAAAGACATTCCCTTAGGTACATAAAGCTGCATAGCAGGAATTCGGACTTGGCCTTGAAGGTGGGACTTTCGCCAATAGGCGTCCGGAATGGAAAAGCACTTACGAGCCACGCCATGCCCGGCCACGCTGCTCTGAGCAAGGCTGCGTGTTGGCAGACCCCTGTCTGCCGCGGTCTCCTGTTCTCTCTTAATGCCTGTGAGTCCTTAAAATCACTGAGGCTTCCGGGCCCTGTGGCTGTCTCCACGGTAGCACCTGTCACACCGTATCATAATTGTCCATTTAGCCGTCTATTTGCCCCCACTAGACTTCACATCAGATGGTACTGAATCCTGCTCACCTGACACAGGACCTGGTAACACGGTAAGAACTCGATAAACTCAAATATTTGTTGAACGAGTGAGTGTAGACCAACATAGCATTTCCAGGGGTAGTAGGTTACCCTCTTGCCCTGGGGCTGCATTTAAGTTAGAGATGAAAGCATTTTCAAGGTTGAATGTATTCTTGGAGCCACGTTTGATTGGCCTTTTTCCCAAACACTAAAGCATTTAGTTTCAGGAGGAAGAATGTTTTTTGGCAAACATTTCCCACAGAAAACTGGATGAGGCAACTGTGGGAAGAAAATCAAACATTACCGTGGAGCCGCGGAGATGCCCGACGGGTTCGCCCACTCAGGGAATATCTGTAAATATTTTCTGTAGTTAGGCCATTAAGACAAAATTATCTTGAAAACACCTTCTAAACATTGAGTCACAAATGTTTGCTAATAATTTGCTTCCTCTCCTCCTGCTCCTTTCCAACACAACTGGAATGAAGGACGTTCTTCGTTTCAGGACTACTTTTGAAATCTCCAGCCTTCTTTTCCATTTCTGATAAGGAAACAGTTAAACTTCAGAGTTTGGGTAAAAGAATCTTTAACCCTTAAATTGGGAGTATGAGTCTTCTAGGGCCGTCATAGCAAAGCACCGCAGACTGAGTGGCTTAAGGAACAGACATTTATCTCTGACCGTTCTGCAGGCTGCCGTGGAGACCGAGGCGTGGGCGGGTTGCTCCCTCCTGGGTTCGCGGACGGCCGCCTTCTCCCGCGTCTTCACGTGGTCCTCCCTTGTACATGTCCATGTTTCCTTTTCTCATGAGGACACCACTCGTGTTGGGTTAGGGTCCGCTCTAATGACCTCATTGTAACTTAACTGCGTCTTTTAGACCCAATCTCCAAGTACAGTCCGTTCCGAGGCACTGGGATTGGGACTTCGACATATGCATTTGCGGGAGACAGCCCGTAACACCAGGATGCGGTTTATTTCCTTAGACCTTTGTGGGCAGAAATGGAAGACGCCAGATCACAGACACGTGGGCTACTTTTCCTTAAGAGCAGAAAGCTATAATCTCTTGAAAACCCAAGAGAAATGGAACCTGTCCATTCAACACAGAATGACTGCCAGTGGAGAGTCCCAAGATGGGAAAAGCAGCTATTTGTTTGATTCTTCCGTGATTTTAAATTTTCCACCTCCCCGTCTGCGCAGGAATGAGGTGAGTATAGACCCTCTTGGACTTCTATTCTGGTTTCCCCTTTGCTTTCCACTTCTAAAGTACCCAGAGACTGAAGACAAGGGGGAGAGGTGTCGGGGATGGTGAGGAGTGGGTCCTTCCTGTCCCCTCTCCGTGACTTAGGTACCCCTGTTATTATAACGTCACTTTCCTCCAGGATTCAGGGTGAGGCTGAGAGGTCGTTCTCTCTGAGGGAGAGACAGCAGCATGAAAAGTGAGTCTGGGACGTTGCGAACCGTGTCTGCCTGACTTTGATCAAACATGCTGCTGGCCGCTCTCAGGAGACACACAGTGTGTAATGAGATAGCCTAAACGCCCCATCAGTCTTCACCCGGACAGGGAGATCTTCCCAGCAGACGGGAAAGCAGGCGTCAGGAACATCACCCCCACTCCTTTGGCAACAGCAGGGAGACTGAGAAATGTGAGAAATGCCGGCACGGGGCCCTGCAGTGGACCTCTCCGGTTGTCCCCTGGGCCCTGTCTCATTTTCCTCCTTATTTCACTTGGAACATTCTGATTTCCCTTTGGGGAGAATCCCTGGCAATTTGCTGAGAAATTGCCATGGTTTCTGTCCTTTCCAAAATCATTATTTTTTTTTTTCTCAGAATTACCTTGGATTCTGTGAACTATTTATATCTCCTATTCAGACTTCTGTCTCAAAGTTGACTCATATATCCAACTGCCTATTTGACATCTCCACTTAAATATTTAGTGGACAGGCCAGGCGCGGTGGCTCACGCCTGTAACCCCAGCACTTTGGGAGGCTGAGGCAGGAAGATCGCTTGAACGAGGAGTTCAAGACCAGCCTGAGCAACATAGCGAGACTCCTTCTCTCCAAAACCATTAAGAATTAGCTGGGTGTTGTGGTGCCCACCTGTAGTCCCAGCTACTCTGGAGGCTGAGGCAGGAGGATTGCTTGAGCACAGGAATTTGAGGTTGCAGTGAGTTGTGATCATACTACTGCACTCCAACCCAGGCAACAGAGCAAGACCCTGTCTCTAAAATAAAATAAAATTAAAATAAATATTCAGTGGACACCATAAACTCCTAATCTAAGCCCTCAACTCCCCCACACTTGCTCCAGCCGAGGCCTCCCCAGCAGTGGATGGTAACTCTGTTCTTCCAGTGACTTAGGCCAAAAATCTTGGTGTCACCTAGGACTCCTGTCTTTCTCGCACATGCCACACACAACCTGTGGGGAAATTCCACGGGCCGCCCCCTCAAGGTAGATGCAGAGTCCGGCCTCTCCCCACCCTGGCCACCCTCACGCCGTCTCCTGCAGGATTCGCTGCAACGCCTCCGGAGGCCTCCCGCCTCCCCCAGAGACGCTCATGACCAACCCGTCACCTGCTCAAGTCTCTCCGCCTCAGTGTGGCCGTCCTGACCACTCTGACACTCCTGACACCTTCGCCTTGTTCCGCTTTTATTTTTTCATGGGACTTATCCTTTCTCACACATCCTACATCGTCGTTAGGCTCCAAGAAGCTGCGACTTTTAGGTGAGGTGACTTGTAACGGACACCAACTTTACCGTAGGCTAATTGATATAAACAAGAGCCAAGTTCTTACAGCATAGCGACAGTCACGAAAACATCACCAAACTTCTAAAGACCCCAAACACTTTTGATATTAAACATTGGAATAAATGTGAGCTACACATCCATTCAAGAAAGACGAAGACAAACAAATAAGATCAGAATTTACCCACTTGTGGTGAACCGGTGAATGACAGTGGTCGTCGTGGGTGAAATCAAGGAGTAAATGTTTGCAAAGTGAACACTGTCCGGGGCACCTCCCCCGCCGCGCGGTTCACAGATAAACAAACGTGCAGGCTTGCCACGCGCTTTCATGCCGCGTCACTGATGATCATGCGTTTGTACGATTATTGTATACTTTATGAATTTTTATTTTACAATAATTTGTATGCATGCATTCATTCATGTTCCGACCTGATTATTCCAGTTCAGGGTCACTGGGAGCCAGAGCCTATCCCAGCAGCTCAGGGCGCAAGGTGGGAGCCCACCCTGCACGAGGCGCCGTTGCATTGCAGGGTGCTCACACCCACCCACGCTCGCCCGGACCGGGCCATGTGGACCCGCCAGTGCATCTCATGTGCA
>CAUYSK010041633.1:0-29861 GCA_963575035.1 Avahi laniger | reverse complement strand
AAAATATATAGAAAAAGTTAGCCGGGCATGGTGGCCCATTCCTGTAGTCCCAGCTACTTGGGAGGCTGAGGCAGGAGGATCACTTGAGCCCAGGAGTTTGAGGTTGCTGTGAGCTAGGCTGACGCCACGGCACTCTAGCCTAGACAACAGTGAGACATTGTCTCAAAAGAAAAAAAAAAAAAAAGAAAGAAATAGATAGGGACTTATATGGATAATTGCTTTTGGCAAAGGTACCAAAGCAATTGAATAGGAAACAGATACTTTTCAAAATAAATGACATTAGAACTAGGTATCTGTGGGAACAAAATGAACCTTGACCTTGACTTCCCACGATGCACAAAAATAACTCAAAATGGGCCATGTGTGGTGGCTCACACCTGTAATCCCAGCACTTTGGGAGGCCAAAGTGGGAGGATTGTGAGGCCAGGAATTTTGAGACCAGCCTGGGCAAAAATAAATTAAAAAAAATCAGCTGGCCATGGTGGCACATGCCTATAGTCCCTGGTACCTGGGAGCCTGAGGCAGGCAGATGATTTGAACCTCGGAGTTCGATGGTGCAATGAGCTGTGATCACACCACTGCACTCCGGCTTTGGTGACAGAGTGAGACCTTGTCTCAAAAAACCAAAACAATACCCCCAAACTCAAAATGGATCACAGACATAAGAGCTAAAATCATTGAACTTCTATAAGAAAACATCAGAAAATATTTGTGACACTTGGTTAAACAGAGATTTCTTAAACAGGACACACAATGTAGGCACCAGAGGGAAAAAAACTAAAATTAAAAACTTTTGCTTTTCTAAAGTCATAGTTAAGAAAACAAAAAGGCAAAGCACAGACTGAGTTAAAATTTGCAAAACAAATTTTGATAAAAATTTTGTAACCAGAACATACAAAGAACTTTTATAGCTCAACATAAACAAAATAAACAACCCAATTTGGGAACAGGCAAAAGATTTCAACAGACACATAACAAAAGAAGATATGTAAATGACACATGAAAGGATTCATTTCTAGTCATCAGAGAAATGGAAATTAAACCACAGTGAGACAATACTCCGCATCCACTAGAAAGAATCACTAAAATTAAAAAACTGATAGTACCAAGTATTGGTGATGATACGGAACACTGCTGGTGGGAATGCAAGATGGCATAGTTAAACATACACTTACCATGGGACCGTGCATTCCTACTCCTAGTTATTTATTCAAGATAAATGAAACCATATGCCCACACAAAGCATTGTATGTGAATGTTCATAGCAACATTATTCATAATAGTCAAAAACTGGAAACAAGCTAAACTTCCCTCATGGATGAATACTTTGATATATCCATTCTATAGAATAACTACTCAGCAATAAAAAAGAGAAAAATATTAGTATATGCAACACCATGGATGAACCTCAAAAATATCATGGTAAGTGAAAGATGTCATACACAAAACATTAAATGCTATTTGATTCCATTTATATAAAATTCTAGAAAAGGCACAACTACAGTTACAGAAAGTAGATCAATAACTGCCTGGAGTCAGGAAGAGGATAGACTATAAAACAGAATGAGGAAACTTTTTACGGTGATGGAAATGTTCTACATCTTGATTATAGTGCTAGTTATATATTAGCATATAATTATAAAAATTCATCAAACTATACCCTTAAAATGGATGAATTTTATTACACATAAATTATACCTCAATAAAGCTATAAGGAAAATGCAAATATATGAATAAGGGTACTTACAGGTCTCGCTTATTAAAACAGAACAACACTCCCAGAAGAGTTGTCAATAGGAATGCTAAGCAAACAGGCACGACTATTGCTTCGATTTCTCCTTGAGCTGAAAAACAAAGAAAGGGGTGTGATGGGAAATAACTATTGACACATACCAAGGAGAAATAATACAACTTCCCAACCAGACTACTTTTGAAAAGATGAAATACCATCCTAATTTTTTTTTTTAGTCTTTTCAGACTTAAAGCTAGTTTTCCCACCACTCTCCTTAGGAAATCATATTCTAGCCGTTTATGCCTTACATAGTTACCTGGCCACATAGAAAGCATAAAATATATGTTGGTTGGGGGATTCAAATGACATAGTTCAGTTAATTGGATAATCTATCCAGTGAGTTAGAGCTTTCAAACTGTCCCTTTATTACATTTATGATCTGCATTCAGCAGAATCTTAGACAAATTATATCGGAACAAGTATGAATACTGGGTAAAACTGGAAAGGCTATAGAATAACCTAATTGAATTAAAAATTTAACCTTCTACGAGGAATAAAAACATAACTCTCAAACAATTTTTATTAGGTATTTACCCATTTTTGAAAAGGTGATATATCTGATACAGGGCTTAGGACTGATTTTTCTTCCTCTTTATATTTTACTGCATAGTCTAAATTCCCTGTAATGGGATATTATTTAATGCAATATTATATACAATATTGCGTTACATAATGCAGTATTACTTTCATACAAAGTAATGAAAATAATACTGCAGCCATATACAAAGTATGAAAGTAATATTACAGCCATATACTACTCACTCACTTTTCTCTTCCCACTACACATAGCCATATCCCTTTTGTAAGTAACCCTACCATCCTGTGAAGCCCAGTAGAAATCAAGAAATCAGATCAATGCTTGGGAATAAATTATGGGTTGGCATGTATTAACTCTTAAATGCTAAGATATATATAATGCCAAATCTAATTTAGGCAGAACTTTTCCTTTACTAAACTTAAGCCTTTATGTTTTCATGCCCAGACCTTTGCTCCTGCCACTTTCTAAGATGCCACCCTCTTCCTATTTGTCCACATCCTAACTTTAAGGCTCAAGTATTGTCTCCTCCATAAAACCTTCTTTGATGACAACCCACCTCACCCCCTAACTGGTATCTTTAAATTCCTACTTTATTTACTGTTTACATAGCCCATTGGTTCTCCATTTGTTTTGTTTATTTATGCCATATTTCTTCAAGTAAGCTGTTAGGTCCTCGGTGGCAAGACCCATGCCATGTGAAGAAGCCACAATGGATCCATGAAACAACAGACAGGTAATTGAAAAAAAGCAGATTATGAAGTAATACTAATGAGCATGATCTAATTTTTGGAATAAAATGTATACATAGGAAAGACTAAAAGATACAAAAATATGTTAGATTATTTTTGGGTAAGGGATTAGGATTGATTTTTCTTCCTCTTTGTATTTTACTGTATAGTCTAAATTCCCTCCTTATAATGAACATTACTTTTGTAATCAAGAAAAATATTTTAAGAGTTTATTTTTCTAGAGATTATGGTATAAAGTTTTATTTAAAGTATTATTTGTTATATATCTATTCTATTAACACACCATGACATGCGACAAACCTCATTCCAGAAACTATTAATACATTCATTATTAGCCCTGAAAGCAAAGCTCAGAATCTTTTATTATCTGTTTTATGTAGTCACTCATCTATTTATTCTCTTAATTAGCAAGCATTCAACCAACAAGGAACATGGAGCTTACTATTTATCATTCACTGTGTTGGCACTTGGAGGTGGGGTTTATAATTACAATTATAATATAATGTAATTTCTATAATGATTCACAATGTAGTGGGAATAAGAAAGAATTTAGCTTAAGCATGCTTTAGGGAGGCTACAGGAACAGGCAAAACAAGAGAAGGTGAGAACCTAAATGAGGACAATGCAATGGGGAAAGACATGAAAAGGTGGAGAGCATGAGGAGGAGGTTACGGTCAAAGAAAGAAATGATGAAAGTGTGGGCAGAAGAAATAATTAAGCACAATCAATAGGACCTGACAATTGGCTTATGTGAGAGAGAAAGATACAAAGAAATGTATTGCAATTATATCTAAATTTCTGGCTTTGGCAAAGTTTTGGGAGGTTGTGGCATGGAACAGAGGAAGAGAAACATGTTTGGGAAGGAGAGGGTAGGTGAAGTCATGGACAGGGAGTTTGAATGGGCAGATAAGAAAACAGGGCTAAGAACAGAGCTCTGGGGAATACAAACCATTTAAAAGTAGAGCAGAAAAGGAGAACAAGAAGGAGGCACTTGTGTTTTACAAGAGGAAGGAGACTCAGAAGAGTGCTACTAGAAAAACAAAGAAAAGTGTGGTAGAAAAACCAAGGGAGGAGGGAGTTTCAAGGATGAAAAAGCCAGAGTCAAATGCTAAAAAAAGGACAAAAAGGAAGACTAAAAAGCTTGAAGTGGATATGATAACTAACAAGTCTTGTATGAGTGACACCAGAAAGGATTCAGTGTAATGCTGGGGTTGGGAGCCTGATTTCAGCAGCTTAGACTAAGCTGGAGGTAAGGAAGTAAAGACTAGGGTGGACTAGTCTTTCAAGTAATCTGTCTACAAAAGAAAGGAACAAGAGCAGAGAAGGAAAGACACCACACCCAAACCAGTGAAGAAAAGGAACCTACTTGGAAAGATACACAAATTCTTTTGGGATTTAGAGTTTAGGTGAATTTGGTCAGAAGCAGTTAATAAAACACCAAAAAGGTAAGGAATAATATTTCCTATAGTTTAAAGAAACAACCAAAACTAAAACAATATAAAAATCATAATTTATGAATACTTTGTTTCTATGAATTCAAAGATGCACTTTTCCACAAAATATTAGTATATAAACTATGTCCATTTCTAACCTGATTAAGCTTAAAAAGAGAAAAGAAAAAAATAAAAGATCAAACTTCATTATTTCTTACCAAACTTTGGTGTAGTAAAAGTGAATTCTGGACCATCCTTCCCACCTTCGTCTGTGTACGCTGCCATTCGGACCATGTATAATGTGTCACTAGTCAAAGAGGACAGTGTATATTCTGTGTGGGATGAATCCACATTCACAGCTGGAAGAAATAAAAAACTGCTTTATTTAACTACTCCATGTTTTTGCTTCACCTGGCCTATATTTGGCATTGTATTAGAAGGGAATAAAAATATTTTTGCCAGGAAGAAACTTTCATAACTCTGATTATTCTACACATAATATTCTTATATAAACACAACAATATTTTTTCAATAGAATCATGAAAACAACTATTAAGGTATACTCTCAGGTATCTCCTGATGATAATATAGTATGATAAGTTGTACAACATTAGTATTTAAAAGCTTAGGAAAAAACATTTGAGTCTTAATAACTGATATATGGTTGTATTACCAGTTTCATTTCCAATGTTGGTTCTATAAAATATAGTATAATTTCTGATAAATCCATTCTGAACATCAACAGGAAGTTGGTCCCACTCTAAGACAGCTTCATTTTTCCCTACTTTTTTTGTCCGAACAGTAGGTCCTTTGGAAGGTGCTGAAACAGAATAAATGTATTTGCTAATTGAAAATCATTAGAATTTAGTAAAATTTCCTTATCATAAAATTATTTGAACATAATGAGACACATTCTTATTTAAAAGTGGTATGACTTTGTAAATATGAAACTCAACATTTTTCAAAGAAAGTGAGTTTGGACTTACGAGCTTGTTTAAGATATGCCTTTACAGATTCAGGGCTTCCTGGTCCATCAGCATATACTGGAGTAACTGTTATCAAATAGCATTTGCTCTCTGCCAGGTATCCTAAAGTAAAAATAGCAGATTAGCATTTTTTTCTCATAAGAAAAAGTAAAATTAATTCCTTTCTTTTTTACATTATAATTTGATAACCACTTAACTTTCCTTTCTTTTAAAACTGCAGTGTTCTAAGTAAGCCATTACCTTTTGTGTACTGGATTCAACCTTAATAGGGTAAACTGTAGAAGTACTGCCAATACAGTAGATAAAAAAATATATTGTTAATAAAAGTAATGACTGTATTTAAAACAATGATCTCAAATTACTCTGGGTCTTACTTAAGAGTTAACAGTTTTTGTATATCTTACCTAATTCTCTGAGAACTGCCTAATGAGCAAGATACCACTGATAAGACCAAGGGAAAAGCACTAATGGACCTGGTTTGTTAGGTGAGTTGGAAAAAAAGAATTAGTGCTATTTCCCCCCCTTTATTTATAATCTCTCCACATTATCATAGTAACTTATTTTTTAAGCATGCACCAGTAAAATTTTTCTTTTTATACAGCGTATTATCTGTCCACATCAAAAAATAAGGTGCTTGTTTTACTGAAGTTGTTATACCTTCAACAAGAACTTATTTTTCCTTAACTATTATATTCATGAAGTTATATCCTCCTTTGCCTTCTTAAATAGAGTGATGTTACCTTTTCTTGATGATTCAATATTATCAAGAAATGAAAATTTTTTATATTCTGCTGTAACAGTGATGTTTTCAGGGCTACTGAGCTATATGGGGTTACATGCCCAATCTTAATGTCTTCAGAGCCTTTGCTATGCTTTTAAAAAAAAGTTTCCATTGTCTAGTTGTTTCCAATCTGTCTCTTCCCTAGTTACACCGTGTTTTTAATTTGATAAGGTTGGTAACTAGACAACCAAGCTTATTAAAACTATATATTAAATAATAGGTTAATGAGGGCCAAAGAGCCTATTTCACGAAAAAGCTTAAAAACTTTACAGGAGGTATCTCTTCTCTGCTTAGGGCTCTTCTCTGATTAATCATTTTATTCACAGCTGAATTCTTATTCGTCTTCTGCTTTATTAAAAAAGCTCATTCAAGCTGAGTGTTTTTGTTTTTTCTTTAGAGTTGCTGTATCACTTTACAACCACTTAATAAACAGTACCTTAACACAGAACAATCCATTTCGGAGCTCTATTAATATCATTACTTCCTATCCTATCTTAGTGCTTCCAATTGAAAGACATAAAAGAAATCTGAGTTCTAGTCTGCTTCCCCTATTTGATGGCTGTAAGAAGTTAAATAAGTCATCCAGATGCTCTACGAAACTATTTTCTCACCTGAAGGATGAGGAAGTTAAATCAGGTACAAAGAACATACAACAGCAGTCAGCAGCAAAGGTTGGATTCACTTTTATTTCTCTATTACTTTACAGCTTTAAGAGTCTTCTTTGATGATAAAACAATATTAGGGTATAAAAAAAGACAATACTAACCCCACTCTGTCCATAAGAGATCCTATAGTTCAGAGTGGTTAAGTGTGACTTGCTGAGAGTCACACATCTAATGATTAGTGGAGCTATGATAAATCAGAAGTCTTTTCAATGGACTACAACACCTATAACAGAAAGGAATAATGCAAAAGAAAAATCCGTCTAAAGAGTTAGAAGAAAGATATCAACTTATGTGTTTCTACCCAGGTATACCTCTTATATAGGTGCGATGCACGGTACCATCTTCTTGTTGCCAGTCTGGGATACAGGGAGATTTATCCGATAACACACACCACTCAAGTATATATTTGTTTGGAGATTTGCTTGGAGTAGTCCACTCTACCCAAAGCATGTTATCTTTGGGGAATGCTTTAAGATCCATCACAGGGTGAGCAGCTTTAAAACAAAAGTTTAAATACTGATATAATAAATGAATGTTCAAAAATCTGAAATTTCCACATTTTATAGTCATTTTCAAAATGTGAGTTATCAATTTCTGTAGCATATATTAATATGCATTTCCTTGCATAAAAGCACTTTATTATAACTTACATGTGAAGTAGACAATTTATTTTTACTTTTTATTATTTTTAAAATTACTTTTTTAGAGATGGAGTTTTCATTGCCCGGGCTGAGGCCTGAACACCTGGGCTCAAGTGATCTTCCCACCTCAGCCTCCCAAGTAGCTGGGACTGACTATAAGCACATGCCACCGCACCCAGCAAATTTATTTTTCAACTTAAGTTTGTGCTTCCTCCAAATTCTTCAAATATTTTGTTATGTAAATTTGCAATTGTAATTTTTTCTTTTTTGAAAGCAACAGATTAAAGCTACAGATAAACAACATATTTAAGACATATGCATTTGAAGTTCTCAAAATCTTGAAACAAAATTTTTAAAATCAGGTAAGTAATCAGAAAAATGCTTAAATGAATAAAGTAGCTTACTGCAAGGTTTAAGTGAGCCATGCAGTGATGTAAGTATTTCATGCATCCTGATGAAATCTGCCTGCTGAATGATTTCTAAAAATATGATCATCCCTAGTACTGAGGAGACAGTCAGTCTTAGACTACTTGTGTTTTTTATGGGAGCCCTGTCCATACCTAACCACCTTTATTTCATCCATGAGTCAGGCTCCATCTCACAGATACAAACCTTGAAAGTCACAGGCAGGAATAGTTAAAACAGATGCATCTGATCTGCCAACCGCATTTCTTGCTGTTAGGGTTGCTATGTAACGATCATTTGTGAGATTTACTGTCAGTTTTGAGTCATTAACTGTGTAATTTTGTAAACGTGATTTCCATTTTGTAAGAGTCACTTCATAACCCAAGATTTTTCCATTGGCTTCAAAAGGAGGCAATGTCTGTAATAAGTTAAAAAAATTATTTCATAAATCTTGACTAAAGTTAATTTTTCTTCATGTTCACAAATTCTGCCATTATGCTAAATCTCTAAATATTTAATTAGAAAGGACTGGCGATCTCATTTTAAACTTGTAATAAAGTAAAATTGCTACATACTGAATGAGGAGTAAAAGCACGACCTGAACTATAAAACAGGGGAAGTAGCATTCTGTTAGCTTTTACTTCTATATACAATCCTGCACTGTGGCTATGTGGGCCTAAATAATTTATTTTATGCTTATTTTTCTGTCTTTTTTTAATGATATACTCATGTACATTTATCAATTTATCAGCATACTTTTTGATTATCGCAAACCGTTATTAATTATTTTCTGAGGCACTTTGGAAAATTCCATAAAGTATAAGACAGGGTCCCTCTTCTTAAAAAACTTATACTTTCATAGAACTGTGCTTACTACCTACTATCTGTAGTTTATGAACCTGACTTCTATATAATATAAAGCTTTAGCTTTGTGTTTCTATTTATTGAAAAGTTATCAAACACTTTGCTAATATTAAGATGAATAAAAATTTAATTGTTAAAAAACCTCCACTCATATACTATATAAAATGTATTTGTATGAGAAATAAAAGAATATAAACGTGATTTTTACCTTCCACATGAGTTGTACAGATCTATAGCCACGAGTATGGGATGGATCTATTTTATACCAGAAGCTTGGTGCTTTAGATGGTCCTAAAGAAAAGGCATAAACTTTTAAAATAAAAAGTTTTAACAATAAAATATAATCCTACAAATTATTCTTTGTTCTTAATATTTTTGTCCTTCAACTGCATGGCGTTTCTAACTCTTTATACTAGCATTTGCCCATCCCATCATGATACCGCTGGGTCTTCCTTAGAGTGATAGCCTCATGATTTAGATCATATTGGAACTCTTATAATTTCATGTTCTTTACTGTTTGGGTGCTGCACTGTTCTCATGTATTTATCTATTTGAACTTCCTGTACTGGCAGGCTTTTTCCCCAGCCTTCTTGGTTTGCCTGTCCTCTCTTCTTTTTTTGTCATCTATAATTACCTTTTCTTGATTAACACACACTGCTTGGATTTTATTCAAATCCCTTTTTATTCTATCGAATATTATATCTTATGATTATATTTATAAAAATTTTGAAAAATCAGTTGATACTATTGATTTTTTTAAAGACACTTTAAAATAAGAATCAGCTGATACTACTTATTGCTAAAAATCAAATAGAAAAATATTTAAATACATGCCTAAAATCCCTAAATATTCATAAGAATATAAAACAAATTTAATGTAGTAAAAGTAGTATAAGTTTATTACTTTATGTAGGGGTGATTCAGAGTGACAGGATATAATAAAAACAAATTCACAGT
This sequence comes from Avahi laniger, assembly GCA_963575035.1. NCBI lineage: Eukaryota > Metazoa > Chordata > Mammalia > Primates > Indriidae > Avahi > Avahi laniger. The sequence continues at coordinate 20,050 of CAUYSK010041633.1, read as the reverse complement.
ATTGCTGTGATAATCACCAATCATGTCAAAAACAACATTGTAAAACAAAGTGTTAAATATATGTAATTAGGTTTTAAAATTTTCTATAATATCAATTTTCAAAATTTTTATAAATTGTAAACATGGTATTCAATAGAATTAAGAAAGGATTTGAATAAAATCAAAGCAGTAATATGTTGATCACAAAGAAGGAATTACAGATAATAAATCAAAGAGAAGAGGACAGGCAGATCAGGAAGGCTGGGAAAAAGGCTGTCGGTATAGGAGGTTCGAATAGATAAATACGCCAAGTATGGTGCAACACTCACAACAGAACAAATAACATGAAATTATAAAGAAAATTTTATGGGTCAGAAATGTTTCCTAACATAAAGACAACCTAGAGGTTTCATTCACTAAGTTGAAAAAATGCTTAGTTCAATGGTTCATAACTTTTGGGCTCTAGAGATCTCATTGACTTGACAAAGATTATGTTCCCTCTTCCTCAGAAAAATGCACTCAGGCACTAACTGCAGTATTTTACCTACATTTTCAGGTATCTCATGAACTCCCCCAAATGGATCCATGTACCTTTATAGGCCCCAAGAATCCCAGTTTAAGAATTCCTTGTCAAAACAAAGGAATCTGGTGAAGGAGTCACAAACCAGCAATAGCAGGAGTGCTTTCTTTCCTGGCATTTATGAGAATGTGAGAGAAAATTCTTAGGAAAGAAGGGTACTTTTTTGCCTTTCACATTCTCAATTAGCATAATGATCTAGGTGTCTAGTAGAGCTGGAAGTAAAGGGATATAGGTGCTAGAGGAGGTTTTTAAGCCACAACTGTTGCCCTAGAGACCTAAAAGGTCAGACTGTGACAGGAAAATGTTCAGAAAGAAAAATCTATATGCCACAGGATTATTTCTTGATGGCTACACAAGAAATGAGTAACAATTAGCTGCTTTGGGGAGGGAATCTTTAGATTGTACACTCTTTTGTGCCTTTTGTATTCTATACTATAACACATTGTATTGTTTATGGGGGAAATGGAAAATAAAAATAAACCAACCAACCATTCCAGGATCAGTCTTTTTCTAGGGATTTACCAAGTGCTGGTAAAAAAAAAAAAATGAATAAAAGGCATAGTACAAATATTTTTTTTGATAGTGATAGTCTAAGGTATATTTTGCCAGATAGTGTGATTTTAATGGCTCAGGCTATGATTCTCTAGTTAGAGGTATCTCTGGACCACACTCCTTGAATAAAATGTTCAGGATTTATTAACAGTTAAGTCAATGGTTTTCTGATGGTATCTAAGATACCATTCCATGATAATTTTCTTTAATTAGGTATCAAACAGATTTATACTACTAATAATGCATATTAAATTTTACTCTTGATGTTCTTAAAGATGAAAGTGTAAAATACTACAGTTTGAATAAAATGATCACAAAGTAAGAAGTAGTGAGGTCTACGTTATTGATATAAGACACAATTTGCAGCCAGGATTCTAATAGCTTTATTTGTTCACACACTTATTTACTTACTATCTTCATATGTGATCCCACTTGCTTCTTCACTCCAGTCACTCCAGAATCCTTTACCATCTTCCTTCATGCAGCGAATCCTAAACACATATTCTGTAAAAGGTTTAAGATCCTGGACAGTGAATGAAGATCGGGTAGATGCTGTATCTTCAGGAGGAATCTGAAAACAAAGCAAGTTGACCAATGAAAAACTCAATAAATAAGGTCTTCCTAAATTGTGTTAGAATTCAGAAACTAATTTAATGAAACAACACAAAAATATTAAACTTAACCTCTGGAGAGAAATAAATTGAAGTAAAGAAGCAATCAAAATCAGTAATGTTACAGGTTTAAAAAGAATGGAAACATCTATCTATTACCCTTCCTGCTTTTCTTTCTTTCTTCCATGGGGCCTATAACACTCAGAACCCCAGAAGGAAACAGCACACTCCACTTAGATTAATTTAAAGGGGGCTTATAAAGAGACTATGGGTAGAGTATAGGGAATCCTTAGATACTGCAGTTAGTACTCTGGGGCTTATAGCTGTTACCACTCCTAGGCCTAAACGGATAAGAGGTGGTGCCAGAAACTGAAAACAGAGGGTCAGATGGAGAGCACTGCCTTGAAAGGAATAGGGACATTAGGTTGAGAGACACAGACACCTCAGGTAGGAAGCAGGGGAAATAAACATGTTATTCTCACTTCTCTTCTATCCCTCCTTCCATTAACCAAACGCACTATGAAACTAGATGGAATAAGAACCCACAGATGAAATCCATATAGGTCAGCATGCCATGATAAAGCAGGAATGAAAAGGATTAAGTGTAGATCTGGACAAGCAAAAGGAAGATTTCCAGCCCAATCGAGAAAAACAAAAGCTATCACAGTAGATAAACTTGGCTTTCAAAAAAAAAAAAGAGAGGCGATTAAATAGATAAATAACTGTGGTTCTTTCTACTATTCTGAAAACTTCAATAGTGGATACAAAATAGATGTCTTTTTTGTACCACTGAATTAAGATTCTATGATATTAAAACATATTTTGAAGAACTTCAGGTATGTATCCTCTCTGTAGAACATGCAACATTCATCCAATTTTGTTTTATTGCTCTTTCTGACTGTATTCTGAACCCTTTATGTAAGTGCAATGAGGACATTAATAATAAGGTCATGGGCTGAATTCCCTTATAAGCTCATTACTGTGACAAAAGCAAAAGCAAACTATTAGTGATAAATGGAATCACAACAGAATAGTATGAGGAGTACCTCAATGCTATGGTGACAGACTTTTAAGCTCCAGTATTTCTTTTGCTGACAGCATCATCTTTGAGTAGACCATCCTTTTCCTTCTGTCTTACAAGTTCCCTACCAATCCCTTCCCTTACCTTAGGGGTTGACAAATCTTCTGTAAGGAGCTAGAGTAAATATTTACTAATATTTGAGGGCTGTGGGCCAGACAGTTTCCATTGCAACTACAGAACTCTTCCATTGTAGAATAAAAATAGAGATGATACGTATACAAATAAGTGTGGCTATGTTCCAATAATACTTTATTTATTAATACAGAAACAGGCGGTAGGCTGATTTTGGCTTGTGGACTGTAGCGTGCCAACACGTGCTCTACTTTATCCTTATAGTCTCTATTTTTGCTCCTCTAATTTTCTTATCACTTGTATTTCTTTCACCTCCCATCAAAAATGCCATTCCCTATCACCCTGTATCACTTCCATGTTTCACTTGAAGGCTACTGTATACAGTAAAGCTGTATTTTCTATCTCGGTGTCTTCCTGCTTGCGCTTGCTTGAAATAAACACCCAGAAGAGGTGTCAAGCTAAATATTTCACATAACCAGAAACTTAAGACATTCAGAAAATGATTGAGACTTTTAGGTTAGAGGACAGCAAGAAAGACTATTTGAAGAAACAATAACTTTAAGTTTACCTGGCTCCAAGTTGAGGCACCTTTGGTCTTATATTGAATGTCATATTTCAGTCTTATAACATTCTTCATATTTGAGTTGATCCATGTCAATTTTAAGATACTAGACAGTTCCTCTGAGTTGCTCACTGATAAATTATGTGGTGCACTGGGCTTCACTAAAGAAGAAAGTAAATCATAGTGTTTATTAGGTTTTACTTTTACAATTTCATAACAAATTCAAATATACTCTTTATATTTTTCTTTAATTTACAATATTCATTTATTCTTACCAAATGAACAAATTTCTTTGAAAACAATGCTATGCTATACTATATAATGGAAAGGAAAGGTTTCTAAAGAAACTTTAGTTTTTATCAGTTTATTACACTTATTAATCTTTTCAGGTGCATATATCAAAAGACAACTAAATATTCATGATACATCAAATTTTTAAAAAGAATAAAAACAGAACACGTATATTGTGATTACAATGGTATAAAAAGTTTGAGAACTGGAAAAATATGAGAAGATAATATTTGAAGTGAAAAAAGCTCTGAGTGTGGTTAAATTACGGATATTTTTCTTTTTCCAAATTATATTTAATATTGTTGATAAAATGACTTTATAAAAATCACTAAGATAAATAAATGCTTGTTCCTACATTAATTAAAATCTAAAAACCACTTTAATTTATCAACTGCTATTTAGTCTAATAAATCTCAAATTCAGGTTTATAACTACCTTTATCTACAGGATCAAAATTGATATGATCTGATGTAACCTTCCCAAGGGCATTTTCTGCTTCTACCCAGACTTCCATGTTGACAAAATACACAGGAGAATAATCAACAGTGCATGAGGTGGGGGTGTCACGTTTTGTTTTACAATCAGCAAATTTCTCTGTTGCCCTAATAAAAAAATGGAAGAATCAGTCATTAAAAATAGATCTGAAAAAGTAAGAGTGAAAAAGTTCCTTAAAAAGAGTTTGATGAGATCCAAATTGTTGTAGAAAATAAATTGTTGATCACTAAAAACAAATAAAATTTCTTAAAAACTAACCTATCTTTAAAACAGAATTTGATCTTTATCTTATGACACAAAATTATTTCCAAATTTTTAGTCTAAGGATACTGTATTTTAGAATTTTATGCTCCATTCTCACTGATCCCTCTCCAAAAATGATCTTTTCCTTGTGATCCTAGTACTGTTTTTCTTCTTTCCTGAAACAGAATCTTTACTGTCCCAGAAACATCTTTAAGGTCAATATGCTTTCTAAAAGCACAATATGCAAGGTGACAGGAGGTTAGTGATAAAAACTTCTATCACCCTAGAAAATTCCCTCAGCCTCTTTCTAGTCAAACCCAGGCAATCACGTTCTGATTTCTATCACCATATTACCATATTACTCACATGTGTATAAATTATGCCTCGATTAAAAATATTTATATACAATCACTGTTTTTAAAAATAGGACAAATCAAACCAAAACAAAAATGGATAACCTCTAGGGGAAAGAAGGAAACAAAGTAGAGGAGACAGGAATAGAATTTAAACTTCTCTGAATATATCTTGTTTAACAGATTTGACTTTTGGGATTTATTATTTTACAGAATTATTAAGAAAAATTCCTAAAAATCAAAAGCAAAATGAGACATATTAACTTGTATACTGAGTTTTTGGTATAACCACACAGAAAGGAATTATTTCAAGTAACTTTAAAACATAGTAAGTAGACTATGCATCCTTCGTGGAGAAAAACAATCTTAAAATTGGTTTTAGTAATCATATTTGTGCTAATCCTAGCATTGTCATTTTGCAAACGTTGTGTTTACTGTAGGATAAAGCAAATTAATAATTACATTGGTGTCATTGAGAATTAGGATTTTCAGTGCAGACGAGAGGATACAGATGTTAGATGGATGAAATTATGTAAAAACCTGTATCCTGATTTTAAATTGGAAATATTAGTATGAGTTCATATTTTTTATGATATATTTTATCTCAAACTACAAACATTTCCTAGCTCTTTCCACTGTAGAAGCCTAGAAACTATGACAATCCAGCAGCAATGAATTCCTCCAGCACCCAGACTAATCTCTAAATATTATTTCACACTGAATGGAACCTAGGATCCTTGGGAAATGGTTGATCCTGGGTCTGGGTGAGGAAATACATAAGATGGATCTGGAAAATCATGTTATACAAGAAATCAAGGAAGCTATCAAAGGCTAATAAAGTTGTGTCAAAAGGATACATGAGACAATCTGAATAAACTCCCACCAATCAAAGATGGAACAATTTAAGCATCAGTAAGAATAACCATAATGGATTAAAATCTACCAAATATGTTTAAATATAATTTCTTAATGAGAGAGAAAAATCCCTCATTATATATTGTCCCTAGGATGCTAGGGAATCAACTCATTATAAAACTGGTAATAAAGGAAAAATATTAACATCATTTTGCTTCTCTTATCTGAATTGTGAGGTCACCCATAGTTGATAAAGGAAATTTTTAAGTATTTCAGCTAAAAAAAAAAGAAAAAAAAGAAACCCACACAGAATACCACAATTTTGTAACTTATATACAAATAATGATTACTGATGACTGCTCACACCTATAGGGGAAAAAACTAATGGGAAGCAATATGGTTAAATTTCAGAAACATTCTGCTGAGTCATAGAAACCTCTCGCCGGAGAGTATATACTATATAATTCCATTTATATGACATTCTGTAATGGCAAAAATGATCTATGGTGAAGGAAATCAGACAAGTAGTTGCTTGTGGTGTGGTGACCAGGACTGACTGGGAAGGGAGCATGAGGGAACTTTCTGGGGGTGTCAGTAATGTCCTATATCTTGATAGTTGGTTTTAGTTACAAAGGTGTATACGCTTGTCAAAACTCACTGAATGATACACTTAAGATCTGTTTTCATTACATGTAAATTTTACCTAAAAACAAACCTGTAAGCAAACACTGAACTCTAGTTAACGATGTAAATACTGAAATGTTTAAGGGTAAGGTATGTTAATGACTGCAACTCACTTTGAAATGCATAAAAAAAGAGATATGGATGGATAGATGGAGAGAAGGATGCATAGATAAACAGGTATGTGATGAAGCAAATATACTAAAATGTTAACTGTAGGATCTAGGTGATGGGTATGTATGATTTTTCACTGTAAAATTCTTTCAATCTTTTTATGTTTGAAAAAATGAATGGGAAATTTTATTAAGAATGAATAAGGGCCAGGCGCGGTGGCTCACGCCTGTTATCCTAACACTCTGGGAGGCCGAGGCGGGCAGATTGTTTGAGCTCAGGAGTTCAAGACTAGCCTGAGCAAGAGCAAGATCCCGTCTCTACTAAAAATAGAAAGAAATTAATTGGAGAACTAAAAATATATAGAAAAAATTAGCTGGGCATGGTGGCACATGCCTGTAGTCCCAGCTACTCGGGAGGCTGAGGCAGAAGGATTGCTCGAGCCCAGGAGTTTGAGGTTGCTGTAAGCTAGGCTGACGCTGCGGCACTCTAGCCCGGGCAACACAGTGAAACTCTGTCTCAAAAAAAAAAAATGAATAAGGCTGGTAACACTTGAAACTATTGCTCCATCTTAACATCACAAAAGAGAAAATCAATCAAATATTATATGGTGGTTCCCGATGGAAGTACACACCACTCCTATAAAATAATTTTTGTAAAAAAAAATATTAAACCTGAATCTGATCAAGTCTGTAGATCTAACAGCAATTTTTTGGAAATAAAGAGACAAGGGAATATGTTACACAATGTTTACATAACAGTTAACAACTGAATTGCAAGGAAAAAGAAAAAAGAGAAAAACAGGTAGAACCTATAGTTTAAGAGACTTACAAGACATCAATTTGCAATGTACGGAGCTTATTTGCATCTGGATTCAAACAAGTGTAAAAAATACATATTTATAAGACAACGGGAAATTAACAGTAGCAGAAAATTGATGATATTAAAGTATTTTAAATTATATCTGGGTATGACAATGGCATGTAGATATGTTTTAAAAAAGTGTTCTTACCTTTCAGAGATATGTATAGAAATATTTATGAATGAAATGATATGTCTGAGATTTTCTTCAAGACAATATGGGGTGGAATATACATAAAATAAGACTGGTCATGAGCTGACTGCTGTTGAAGCTGAGTGATTGGTACATGGGGATTTATATTATTCTTTCTACTTTTACGTATAACTGAAATGTTCCAAAATATAAAGATAAATGTTTAAAAATTTACATTTAATATTACTTGTTAAAATAAAAATTCTAGCAAAAATGACTCACTTAATAAATCCAACAAACAACAAACTGAAAATAATGTACCATTCGGATTTTAAAGTGAAGTTTGTTTCCAGGTATGTTTCTCTTCCAGGATCCCAGTAACATTTCATTTTCCTTCCCTCATTCACAATGCAATTCAAATTTTTAGGTTTCTCTGGAGGCACTAAAAAGGAAAAATTAGCATTTCTCAAAAAGTTTTATATCCACAAATATTATGCAATTTATATACTACTCAAGGCATTTACAACCTAAATTCAGATAGAAAAAACAAACCCAAGCAAAAAGAATGGACATAATGAAAGACTGGTGACTAAAAGTTAATTTCTTTCTTATTCGAACTCACACTTCGCTTTAGATAGTAACATATATTTTCTATCTTAATTGTCATTAGTTTGTTTCACATTAATTTCTTACATAAAATTAACGTTCATTTATAAGTGGATAAAAATATCAACTGATTTCTCCATTAAGTATACTTTTAAAAGTAATATTTACTTATGTTAATAAGAGGCAATTAAATAGAAACAAAAAGGATTCATTTATATTTCTCTTCTTATTGCTTTCCCAAACTCTGCTGGAAGAAAAGCAAATACTGAAATCATGAAGTTTGGGAGATAGATAAATTTGATAACCTACTTTTGGACCACAGAAAGTTTACTTTATTTACTTTGACCTTTAAAGAAGGACTTTCTCCAGGATTTATTTACCTTCTTCAGGCAGCTCTCTTTAAATGTGCATGTTCTCAGCAATTAAGGGATATTTTTTGTGTGTGTGTGTCATCCTTGCGCAGGGACCATGCTAATCTTCTCTGTGTTGCTCCAATTTTAGTATATGTGCTGTCGAAGTGAGCACCAATTAAGGGATATTGAAAGTTACTTTGAATACATTCACAGATTTCAATTCAACAATACTTTTTTGGGGTATTATGTCAAATACTGTCTAGAAAACTGAAGAATGTTTGACTTTCAGGAATGAGACTTGCATTATTCTTTAGGCTTTTTGTATATTAATAATGCAAATGTAGTTTTTTACTTCTAAGCTTAAAAAAAATGTGCAAAAGTCACCGAGGCCACAGGTTATTGCACTTCATAAAGATCAACAGACAACATTAAAAATGTGGTTCAACAGTCATGACAAAGTCTGAAATAAGACAAAAACAAAACTTACAGCCTGAAATTAGTGTGATTCCATAAACATTCTGCTCAAGCTGTCCAAATGTAAGAATGTTGCAAATGAGTTGAGTATTTAAGGAAGCTACATCTGTTAAGGTGACACTGGCAGCTGTTTTGTTTATGATCGTATATTGCTCCTTAGGAATAGTAAAATGGCTAATTTTCCAGACAATGAAATTAGCATTTACATGATAATAATCCATACAGTCTTCCTTCAGCACACAAACTGCAGTGAAATTAGAACCAAGTTGTACAACTGGAGATTCAGGACTGATATGACCACATGGATCTATAAGTTCACCTAAAAAGGAACAACAAAAAAATAAATCAAATGGACTGAATTTTTCTGGTACAAAATAATATCTGGCTGGTAGCACTCAATGTAGAGTCCCTTAGCCTTCACTAAATATCCCTAAAAACACAAAAAAAGAAGAAAACACAACTGAAAAATAATATGGTCAGAATTTAATGCCTAAATTTGTAAAGACATACACAAATTATGGGGCAGATAGAGATGAATTAAGAAAAACCTATTCGAGCTTTAGCTCACGGTATGTATACTATTTTAACTTTTCTTCAGGAAACATAGACTGCCTGTAGCATGATTCATACTTGCCCCACCACCTATCCTGTTCCTTAATTCAAATTCAGGGTCTAAACAACTCTCTAGAAAACAGGCAGTGTTAGTCTCCTCTCCTCTCTAGTCTTGAATGCTGTTGTAGGGGGCACAGGGAGACAGTATACATTGTCCATATGTCAAAATTCAGACAACAAAGGAAACAGGAAGCAATAAAAAACAGAAAGAACAAGATGGTCAAACATTAGTTTTAACAATAAATGTATGGGATAAGATCCCCTATTTAAAAGCAAAGAATCAGATTGGGTAGACAACGAAACACAACCATGTTTTTACCTATTACCTACTCCATGCTGGTGAGTAAATCCCCATCTTTAGCTCTCGCTTCTCATGCTTCAATAGCCTATTAGACCTGAGCTATTCTGTAAGTACTTTTAAACAACACATCTGAAACTATATGCATCACAGTTCCTTTCAAACTTATTATTTCTTACTCTTATTTCTCTAACTCTGCTAACAGCATCACTTCCGTCCAGTCATCTAGGCCAGACACTCCGTAGTCACCCTCAACATCTCTAGCCTCCAACCTCAAACTTAACAGTACTGCACTAAGTCATGTTGGTTCTATTTTCTTTTTCCTTTTTTTGAGACAGAGTCTTGCTCTGTTGCCCTGGCTAGTGTGCCGTGGCGTCAGCCTAGCTCACAGCAACCTCAAACTCCTGGGCTCAAGTGATCCTTCTGCCGCAGCCTCCCGAGTAGCTGGGACGACAGGCATGTGCCACCATGCCTGGCTAATTTTTTTTATATATATTTTTAGTCGTCCAGCTAATTTCTCTCTATTTTTAGTAGAGACGAGGTCTTGCTTTTGCTCAGGCTGGTCTCAAACTGCTGACTTCAAGCGATCCTCCCACCTCGGCCTCCCAGAGTGCTAGGATTACAGGTGTGAGCCACTGTGCCTGGCCGGTTCTATCTTCTTAATAGGTGTATCAACCTCTTCTTTCTAATGCTACTTTGACTGCTAAAGCTCAGGCCATAAATATTATACTAGTCTGAACTTCTTCCAGTTTATCCTACATACTGCTGCCACAGTTACTCTTCTAAAATGATTATGACATTTACCTCCTTTGAATTATTTAGTGGCTACCTATTACTACCAAGATAAAAGTCCCAACTATTTGGCATGACTCTATTCTATTTCTGTAGCTCTGCAAGTCCCCAAACCCCAGGCCGCAGACCAGTACCCATCCATGGAAAAACTGTCTTCCATGAAACTTAGGAATCAGGGCAGGGAGTGGGGGTGATAGCAGGAGGTGAGCAGGGCAGGCGAGCAAGCGAAGCTTCTTCTGTATTTACAGCCACTCCCCATGGCTCGCGTCACTGTGAAAAAATTGTCTTCCATGAAACTGGTCCCTGATGCCAAAAAGGTTGGAGAGCATGCCTAGCTTCGGTGTCCACAATTCTGGGGCAGCTTTCCTCAATGAAGCCTATTTGCTGATGGTTTTTTGGATGGTTAGCCATGAAGTTATTTTTGAAATTAAAAATTACTTATGTAAAGCACCTAGTACAATGCCGACACTCAACAGGTAGTCTAGCAACATTATTACTACTCTCCAGATACAGGTAATCTAGTCACATTGGTAGGTTTAGAAGGTTCTATCACAGATGACTGGTTCTGGCACTTAAGGTAAAAGGCACAGAATAACAGAATTATGAAGCTGTAAAGAACCTTGGAGATCATTTACTTCAACCCTTTATTTTATGGATAAAGAAAGCTGAGATACTTTATAATTATAGAGTCAACCTTAATTACCAGCTAGACTCTTCCAATTTCCAACTTTGTTCCAAGATAGATGACACAAAGGATAAAACTACCTTAAAAAGTTAACAATTATAATATTTTCTTATTCCATATCATTCAAAGTCAGCAAGAAGAATTAAAAACAGTCTAAACTTTGCACTCAAAACCATACTCCCAAATGAAAACCTAGGATCTTTCATAAGGCCTCTAAGGCCCAGAGTAGGATGTGTATTTGTTTGTTTCAAAATGTGTAATGCGGCCTGTTCATATCACCTTGCCATTACTTATACATGTCTAGTGTAAGTCCTAGCGCATTTATTACTCACAATGTCCAACAGTATGGAACTTCACCTTGTGGAGGAACTCTACAAACAAGATACCCTGTGTAACTGGGCCAGACCTTACAATTTCCTAGACCTCACTTTATTCCTTGGCAAAATCACTCTTGATATACCTTCTCTAAAGTAATTACAGGGAACAGTAAATATGAAATATACTCGAGTACTAAACACATAGGATATAATAAGACTCAAAATTATTAATTTTTAATCATACAGAATAAAAGAATACTAAAAATGGGCAAATGTTCCAGTTTTCAAAGTGAAACACAGGTCCATTAAAACCATCCTATGCCAAATTAATCTCATTTTTACAGGGCTACCAGACTGAGATTAAATTGTAGAAAGAGAATATTTTAATTAAGAAAGGTATAAATATTTGATAAAGTTATTTTGACTATTCATGTGGGCAAGATTAAGAAATGTGGATTAGAATATACTATAGTAGATATTAGAATAAACATCATGAAATTGCTGATATTTGGCTATTTTTCATAGGCTCAAACTAATAAATTTTTGATTACTCATATATAAAAAATACTGGCTGGGCATGGTGGCTCATGCCTCTAATCCCAGCATTCTGGGAGGCAAAGGCGGGAAGATCACTTGAGGCCAGGAGTTTGATACCAGCCTGGGCAACGTAGTAAGACCCTGTCTCTACAAAAAGATAAAAAAAATTGACTAAGAAAAAAGTCAATGAGAGGGTGATATTGAGCAGAATATGCTAAAGTGCCTCTCTTCAGTCCTTGGGGCAGACAGTATTTTTCAAGGATGGCCACACCTATATATTCATTCCATCCCACGTAGTCTTCTTACAATGTCACTGATACAGCTTTCATGAAGAAGTGGGTTCCATATTCCCCCCAAAACATCTCATATTTGTGTGGGTGCTTGCGTCTACCCCAGACTATGGAGTGTGCTATGACTTCCAAGGCTAGATCATTAAAAGAATATAGCTTCTGACAAGCAATCTTTCATGGGACATTTGCTCTTGGAACCCAGCAACATGTTGTAAGGAAACCAAGGCCACATGAAGAGGCCATGTGTAGTGTTTTGGCCAACAGCCCCAGCAAAGCCCTCAGCCTACAGCTAGCGACAACACCAGACATATAAGTGAATGCACCTGCAGATGACCCAGCCCCCTTTGAATACTCTAGCGGAGGCCCCAGACATTGTAGAGCAAAGATGAATCAGTCTGGCTGTGCCTGCCTGTCTGTATTTCTGGCCCATACAAACCATGAGAGGTGTCATTTTTAGCCTTGAAGTTTTAGAGTTTTTGTAAGGCAGTAAGAGACAAGTAATGTAGGTAGTCCTGCTATTTTCAACATTTTCATCAACAACTTGGGGGAAGTCTTTATCTCTGAGACACACACTTTTCAAATTAGCAGAGGACATGACTAGGAATGATCACCAAAACTTTGAATGAAAATGTTAGGATTCAAAATTATGATGAAAGATTAGAACAACAGGTTAAAACTAATAAAATGAAATTTGCAACAGAAGAAATTTTCCTATTAGGATTGATAAGAAATATATATATAGGGTGAGGGATAACTGGCTTAATGTAATTCATGTGCAAACAACCTAAGAATTTTCACTGACCACTAGCTTAACATGAAACTGTATCTCAGCTGCCAAAAAGCTATGTTGCTTTATAAAAATGATGTTCAGATCAAACCAGTTCAGACTAGTTCTGGTACATTTATTTTTTTCACAAAAAATAAATGTATAACCATAGTAATACACATACAAAAACTATCCTTTTTATAATGCTTACTGTGGGCCAGGCACTGTCCAAATGCTTTCTGTATATTAACTCATTTAATCTTCACAAAAATCCTAGAGGGTGGGAACCATTATTATCCCCATGTTATAGATCAGGAAATTGAGGCACAGATTAAATGACTGGCCAAAGTCCTACAGCTGGGTAAGTGGGAGAGCTAGGATGGTATTATATTTTTAATGCTATACAGTGAATTGAGTGAAGAATCAGGAGGGCAATCAACACACACAGGGTTGGAAGCCACATCCTGATGAATGATTAGGATAACTGGGTAAGTTCACTTGGGGGAAGAGGGCTTAGAGACATAGGAAAGCAGTCCTTCAATATTTGAAGAGCAGAACAGTAGGAAGAGAAAATTTAACCTACTCTAGAAGCACAATTCATAGGAAAAAGTTACAAGAAAAAAAATGTGGATTCAAGAATAAGGAAAGCCTTTCTAAGTAAGATAGATTTTCAATATAACCTTTCTGCTACTTTAAGTGTCCAGCAAGAAGTTTCATTCCTGGATTTGGAGGAATGATTTACAGCAGTGCCTCTCAAACTATCTGTGATGAAAGATCAGGTTTTTTTTCTCTTCCAATCTGTCACAAACTTATACTTTTGTTCTATACTGTGACAATACAAGTCCACCAATCACATGCTTGGATGTCATGGCTATATCAAATTGTTAAGAGTGACTAAAAGTTTACTCTTAAATTCTGTGTTTATTTCATTGTGGGCCAGTAACAACCAGATCTCAGGAGAGCATCAGGCTATAAACCACAGTTTGACTAGTACTGCTTCAGGTACCTCTTAATTCTGGTTATCATAACCACACTGCTCAGTGACACTTCTGGGAATTAAGAAGTGAAGTCCTAAGAGTTAACAGATTTTCTCCTATTCCTCTATTTAAAAACAAAAACAAAAAAAAAAAAACATGATTTTTTTTTCCTTCTCCACCTTAAAGTTACTGTTAGTATAGCTAAACAGCAATTTGGATTACTGATGACTGAGTGTTACAACTCAAATTATACAAAACAGATCATCAACAGTATTTTTACTTACTAAAATCATTTTAAGACAGTATTATTCTCTCAATAATTATCCTAGAAAAACTATAAAAGCATAATTAAATAATGATTAAAGATAAGTTCAATTATATAATTATATAAAAATACATAAACCTGAATCTGTAGAGTTAGAAGATAGGGTATTTCATGAACCTTACCTATAGATCCAGTGATGAGGAAAATAATCAAGGCTTGCACTAGCCAACTCTGCAACACTGACATCTTGCATAGATACTTCTGTAACAAATACATGTAATATTCTTTTTAATATTTTTTCTCTTATATACACATAACTTAAGATACAATCTTTTGTTTCCATTCTGTAGCTATTTTCTAAAAGGTGGTAAAATCTTAATGAGAATGCAGAAAACAAGTTTTCAGATTATTTTTCTTTATTCCCACTGAAGTCATGACTATGTAAACATTGCTAGAAAATATAATTTATACTTTAAGGTTAATTAAAAGAGAAATCCTGTTTCTTTGTTACATGAAGTCTTACACTATTAGTAAATAACTCTTGAGATTGAGAACTTGAGAGAGACAAATTTTTGCATAGCAAACTCCACTATAAGTAACCTGAAAAGTTACTTGACAGGCCGGGTGCGGTGGCTCATGCCTGTAATCCCAGCACTCTGAGGCCGAGGTGGGAGGATTGCTTGAGCTCCGGAGTTCGAGACCAGCCTGAGGAAGAAAGAGACCCCGTCTCTACTAAAAATAGAAAAAATTAGCCAGCCATGGTGACACATGCCTATAGTCCCAGCTACTTGGGAGGCTGAGGCAGGAGGACCGCTTGAGCCCAGGAGTTTGAGGTTGCTGTGAGCTAGGCTGACGCCACGGCACTCTAGCCCAGGCAACAAAGTGAGACTCTGTCTCAAAAAAAAAAAGATACTTGACAAATGGAAAACAATGTTTGTAATCCATAACATGACCAAATGACTGAAAATATTCCCCAATATATGAAGAATGCCTACAAATCACTAAAAAATTCTAACATCTCACAGAAAAACAGGCAAAAAGATTTGAATAGGCAGTTTATAGAAAAGGATATATAATTAACTCAAACATATGAAAAGAAACTTTCAACATTACTCAAAATGAGGTACCCAGAAAGGAATGCAAAATGATACACTCTGGAAAACAATTTGGTTGTTCTTTACCAAGTTAAAAGCACACCATAAAACTTGGTATTTCCACTCTAAGAATGTATGTCCCAGAATAAAAGTATATGTCCACACAAAGACTTATTCTCCCTCAAGCATTCACAGCAGCTTCATTCATAATAGTTCCAAAGTGGAACCAGTCCAAATGTCCAATGACTGGTAAATGGATATACATATTTTCAAACAATGGTATAGCGACACAACAAAATACTATCTAGTAATTTATGGACATGAACTAGTGATACATGCAACAGCATGAATGTATTTCAAAGGCATTATGCTGAATGAAAGAAGCCAGATATAATAGGCTATCTACTGTACAATTCTATTTATAGGAAATTCTAGAAATGGCAAAACTAGGGTGACAGAAAGCAGACAGGGGTTGTCTGAGGATGAGGCAGAAGAGGAGGACACATGTAAAGAGGCACACAGGAATTTTTTGGTGTGCCCCTTGTGATGGATATATTCTATGACCTTATGGTGGTGACTACAATATTATTTACATTTGTCAAAATTCATTGAATTGTATCAAGAATTGTGAAGGCTCTGGGATTTTACCCTACTTTCAAGCTAACACGTTAGCCTGCCACAATTGTTTAGATACTGGCAAAACACAGGAGACTACTGAGTCAGAGACAAAAGACTTTATTAGCCATAACAAAAATAATAGTCAGAACTATCAGCATTTTCTTGTGCTAGTTGCCCAAGCCTCAATTCTCACAGGGCACTGTGAAGAGTCAGGTGATACCTACACAGGCTGCCTTACAGGAGAGGAAAATGGAGCTATCTTTAAAAATGAGCAGGAAGCATGCCTGGTCCTTTAACTCTAGAGGGAGACATCTTCCAAGGCTGTAAGCAAACTTGCCTTTTTCTATCTTCCAACTTCCTTGAAGAGACAGTTCAGAAAAAAGGGCAGTCAGGGCTTTTACTCATAAGACATGCAGAAATGCGAGAGGCCCATGGGTTTTCTATCAAATTATACACTAAAAATTGGTAAGTTTTACTGTTTATAAATTAGACCTCATTTAAAAATAAACAAAAGCTACCCAGACAAGGTGTATAGCCAAAAGAAATGAGTACTTAACACTTCCAAAAGACACGTACAGCAATGGTCATAGAAGTCTTATTCAAAAAAGCTGAAAAGTAGAAGAAGCTAAATATCCATAAACATTAGAACATATAAACTGTAGAATAATTAAGTAACTGAGTCACAGCAAAGAGAATAACTTACAGGTACGTGCAACATGGATGAATTCCACATAATACAGAATGAAAGAAATCTGATACCAAAAAGGTACACTCTGCATCAGACTTCCTTTATAGGAAGTTCAAAAGCAGGCAAAATCTATCACCTCTGGTGACAGAGGTCAGAATAGTGGTTATCTTTTTGTAGGGAAGAGGACAAAAGTGGGCATTCTGGGGTGCTGGGCATGCTCTATTATCTTGATCTGGACAGTGGTAAAAACTCATTAAGCTGTATGTACATTTATGGGTTCTGGACTTTATAGTATGTAAGTTGTATTTAGTAAAAGAAGTAAACAAACCAAGAATTATCCCAATACCATTCTCACCTATGGTGTTGGCAAAAACATAAAAACCAAAAAGGTACCAACGTGCTGTGGTAAGACTAATCAATAAAGGCATTGTTATATACTACAGGTTACTAAGTAAACTGGCATAAGCTTCCCAACAAATTGTCCACTTAAAAATTTGTGGGCCGGGTACGATGGCTCATGCCTATAATCCTAGCACTCTGGAAGGCCCAGGTGGGTGGATTGTTTGAGCTCAGGAGTTCAAGACCAGCCTGAGCAAGAGCGAGACCCCGTCTCTCCCAAAAAATAGAAAGAAATTAATTGGACAGCTAAAAATATATCTAGAAAAAAAATTAGCCGGGCATGGTGGCTCATGCCCGTAGTCCCAGCTACTTGGGAGGCTGAGACAGTAGGATTGCCTGAGCCCAGGAGTTTGAGGTTGCTATGAGCTAGGCTGATGCCACAGCACTCGCCCCAGGCAAGAGAGTGAGACTCTGTCTCAAAAAAAAAAAAAAAAAAAAAGAAATCAATGTTCAGATTAATCATGATCTTAGACTTCCAGCCTCCCAAACTGTGAGAGACAAATGCTTGTTGTTTGAGCCACTCAGTCTACGGTATTCTTGTTACAGTAGCCTGAGCTAAGACAGTTTTTTATGAGCCTTTGGGTATCAGAGATGAACTTACATCATTTGGCTCTAGTTTGTTCTGTGGTTTCAATTCAGAAATCTAGAGAATGATTAAGGCTGAGGGAGGAAAGGACCACTCTGTGGTATATGGGAGACGCTGGTGACCAGTGGCAAGGAGTGGGCAACCCGGGTCCCAACTCTTGCCTTTCTCCTCCCCAGCCACGTGGCCCTGGGCAAGTCACTGGGCCTGTTTTCTCTTCTATGAAGAGAGGGGCTCGGTTCCTATTTGGAGGTGATTCATCCCTTCCGAGGGGGCATTTAGACATGGTGGAGGAATGTTTTGGTTGTCACAATGACTGGGGGACTCTGCTGGCCTTTAGTGGCAGAGGCCGGGGGTGCTAAACACCCTTCGATGTGTCAGACAGTAGCACGCAAAATGCCAGTGGTGCACCTGTTGAGAGACATGGCCTCTGGCAGTCCTTTGAGTGAGGCGTCTGCACCTGTCCGCGTGCGGATGGTGTTTGCTGCTGGCTGGGGAAGGCTTTGGAATACTTTGTGAAGTATGCAAGTCTCTACCCAAACCCCCAAGGACAGATGGCTGCTGGTCCTAACAGGATCGTTAGAGCTGCAGATGCTCTGTTTCACTAATGTCCTGCTTGGGGGATGAGTTGGCCTTGTAGGGAGAAGGTTGCGTTGAATTCAGTTGAAGTAGACTATTAAGAACTGTTTGCTCCCTTGTTCGGACAGCCTGCGGGAGAAGAAAACCAGCTTGCTCTGGTTCTAACTGCATTCTCAGAACTGTGCACGCAGAGCTTTGTGGTTCTGTGCAAAGCTAAGCAGTGCCCTCCTTGGGACAGTCTGGGAATGTACACAACTGGCTGCGCTGAGAAAATGCCTTGGCCACAAGGAGAAAACTAACGCTGGCTGTGGCTTGAGCTGACATAAGCCCGTGTAGGTTCCTGTGTCAACAGTGGACAGAAGAGACTCTCTGGGAGAAGGCAGCCCCGCGCCAGGGTACATAGCGTGATGAGAGGAGTGAGAATTGTATTTCAGTTCTTACTTGCTCTCCTGGCCAAGTGCTCTTGTGCAGTGCACAAGCCGTACAACCGTACCTAGTGGCTGGACCCTCTCATTCTCTTCCAATTCGGCAACCCACGCTTGACTTCACTTAGAATCCTGTCTCCACACGGTTACCTGAACCCAACAGCACAATGTGTGCGTCTACCTCCCAGGCTCTGTTTCCAAAGGATGGGTCCAGGTATCCAGCTCCCATGGCCTGACATTCAAGGCTTTTCACATTCTGGATCCAATTTGCTTTTCTACCCACTGCATCCCAGAATCTCTTCTAAGCAGGCTACTTCGGTCATCGCCTTCCAAATAATACTTGTGAAATTTCATTTCCACACTTTCTCACACTCTTCCCTTATCCTCACCTTTCATACGACTACTTCAAGTCTTGGCTCATTTTTGATCTGGGAGGTCCTCTGGTTACCCCCACCCAGGAATCACTGAAAAGTATCATTGTACCTTCCCTGGTCACTGACTACATAGCTCATGTATTGGGAACTTTGATCCCTAAGAAGATTATAAGTTCCTTGAAGGTAGGAACCTAACTTGAGGAGACTTGGCCCCCAGCCTCCTCTACTTAAGCAATTACCATGGTAACAAATATCTTCTCTTTCTGTTCCCTTGGATCAAAACAAACAGACAGACAGACAAACAAACAGTTAAAGAGCAAAGAATTTGGCTTCCTACCTAAATTGGCAACAAGAGCATCCGGACAAGATTGAGGCCAAATCCATGAACCTGGTTTAGTTAGTTGCCCATGAACTTGGTCTGGAATGCTTTGGCCTTATGTTAAAGAAAGTACTGCATTCTGGGGACACTGGTCAGCTTGCAGCCCACACCCCTGAGTCCCAAAGCAGAAAACTTCTCCCGCCGTTCACCACTCTGAGGCTACATCAGCTGAAGCTCTGGGCTCACTCACACCCTGAGCCATCTGGCCTCCCGTGACCAGGAAAACATCCATGTCCTTATAAGCGAACACCTTATAAAGAGGTTGGTTGATTTATGAGTTTAAGAAAAACATGCTTTGGGCAGTTTTTAAAATCTTTGGTGAGTTTGCAGAAGTCCTGCACTCAAATCCACCACAACTCAGCACAGAGAGTGTTTCAGAAAATGCCTGGAAAAGGGCATCTTTGTGGAACTTCCCTAGTACTGCACACATTCCCTGGGGAATCACTGAGCCCTTCTGTGTTCCAGGCACAGTTCTAGGT
>CAUYSK010041631.1:0-15938 GCA_963575035.1 Avahi laniger | reverse complement strand
CCCCGCAGGCCCCGCGGCCCGCCCGGCCCACAAAGCTCCGCGCGGCGGGCGCCGTCCGCGGGCGCGCGGCGGCCGTCAGCAGCCGCCGCCGAGCGGGCTCCACAGTGCGGCCGCGCCCCCGCCGCGGACGTCCCCGCCGCCCCGCCGCCGCGAGCTTTCCCCACCATTATGCTCCGGCTCCGCCGCCGCCGCCGCCGCCGCGCCCGGCCCTCCCTCCGGAGCCGCCTCCTTCCCGCCGCCCGGCGCCTCTCGGGCCTGAGCCGGCGACGGGCGGGCGCGGGGGGCGGGGGGGACGCTCAGGCCGCCTCCTCCTCCTCGCGCGGCCTCCTCCCTCCTCCCCGCTCCCCCGCCCGGACCCCGCCGCCGGCTCCGCGCAGGGCTCGGGGCGCGCGGGGCGCCATGTTGGCCGCGCGCCGCCTCAGAGGACGCCGCGGTCGCGCCGGGCGAGGCAGGAGGCGCGGGCGCCGCCGCCGCACTTACTGTGTGTCTCGGGGCGGCGGCCGCGGCGGGGCCCGAGCGGCGGCGGGAAGTTGGGCGCCGCCGCCGGGAAGTTGGCGTCCTGCGCGCCGCGGGCCGCTCACAGGGCGCCGCTGCGCGGGCGGCCGCTCGTCCCTGCCGGCCCGGCCGCCCGGAGCCGGCTGTGCCCGGCCTGCGGTGCGCGCGGCCGGGGCCGTGCACGCCGCTCCTACCTCCGCTCCGTCCCGGCTCCCGCGCCGCTGCCCACGGCGCGCTTCAGCTCGTCCCGGTGCAGCCGCGCTCGCCCTCCATCCCCGCACGCGGGAAGGCGACGCGCGCGCGGGCGCCCCGCGGGCTCCGGGGAGCATCGTCCGGCGGCGGCCGCGGTCCGAGCGGCGCTCGCTGTGCGGGCGAGCAGACTGGCCGCCTGGTCCTGATACCGTTTTAATGTGTCGTCAGGAGGAATTGCAGACAGATGCTGAATTCCTCAGTCCGTGCTTATGCAAATGCGAGTTCGACTAGACCGAGACCAGCCGTTGGCAATTTGCGAGAACGCCGCGCGTTTGCGCTGGGAGCCGGTTGTCTTTCGGCCAGGCGGAGGGGCTGCCCCTCACCTGCGGTCCGAGACGCTGCCAGAGACGAGCGGCTTTCACCGTGTTCAGTTTTCCTTCGTGTTCGTTCCTCGGAGCTTGGAAGGGAGACCTTTCGGCCAGAATTCCTTACTCCCGTCGTCGGTGGCACCTACGTGCACTCGTGCTCGGTTTCCGTTGCAGCAGCCAAGTGAGGTCTGAAGATAGACGAGTGCAGTAAGTTATTTCGAGAGAGACTCCACATCCACGTCACTTGTATTAGAGTATATTGTTATAATTCTTCCATTTTATTGTTATAAATCTGTGCCTAATCTGTAAATTAAACTTTATCATAAACATGTATGTGTAGGAAAAAATCATAGTCTAAGTAAGGTTTGATACTATCCTGGCGTCAGGCATCCACAGGGGGTCTTGGAACCCCCACAGGTTAAGGGGAGACCACGGTACCTGAGAATCGTCGGAAAGAGCCTGTCCTAGAAATGTTGGGAATCTGATCCAATTTATCAATTAGCTTTCATTGCTGGTCTCTAAGTCAGGACTTAGAAACAGGTGGTACTTGAACAGGTCTGTAGTGTACACCAGTCAAATAAACATGATCTTTCAAACCGTTCACAGCCCTTGTCCTCATACATCCCAGAGTTTTAGGCTATCTCAAAGACCATCACAAAATAATTTTTAACTCATTTTCATTTTAAGGATAAACATATACCATTAAAATTTAGTAGAGAGGTTAACGTGAGAAGAAAAGCAAGCCGTAACTGGTTTGAACATTGGACTTCCAACAATGAAGAGCTTTAAGTGAATCGCCTTTTTTTAAAAATCTGGTTCTTTATCTACAAAATAGAGGACTACATGGTTCTATATATTAATATTTCACAGAGACCACTCGAGTGAGACAGCATCATATATGTCTAGGAAAGTAGTGGCTGCATAACTGCACATTTTTCTCCTATTATACTTTGTAGGCATCATTTCAATTTTTGTATCCACATGCTATCTCTCATTCAACCTAATGCAAGTTAGATAACTTATCTATGAATTTCCAAATGCTTTAGCCTAGCATTATAACCCTTGGCTCTCTTTTCTCTTTGCAATGGTTCTATTTATCCCTTTTGTCCTTCAGCTAAGTGAATATGTGTGTGGGGGTCTGGTGGCCAATGGCTGGAGGTTGGGGGGAAGTCTGGAAGACCAAAATAGTTATCTCCATGCAACCTAACTCATGGATTAGGTTGAGTTTATGAGTTTATCTACTAGATTGTGAAGAGAGGGCCGGGGACTAAGGTGGTGAGGAGAAGAAAGGGAAAGGGAGAATAATGGGGCATGAGGTATGGTTTTGCCTCAACTAGTTTCAGAGCCGCTACCTCCTAGGGAAGGACCCCCAGGCATGGCCCTCCAAATTCTTCCTTAGCCCAACCGACACTCTCTCTGTTTAGTAATACCTGGTCAGCATGCTGCTTCTCCAGATTCTGCATTGAGAAGTGTTATATAAATAAAGCATGGATTAGTCAACAAACTGGAGTGGAAAATTTGTCTCTGTAAAAAATAAATTATATCCTTACTTTACACTACACTTTTTTTACGAAGTCCAAATCACTTAAGTAATACAACTGTAAAAACACAAGATTTTTTTCAAAAGCTGTAAGAAAGTATAGGTGCCTATTTTAAAGACTGAGCATGAAGAAGAATATCCAAAGCCCTAAAGCAATAGGGAAAAAAATCACACACACACACACCGACTGATAAATTTGAGTATGTAAAACTTTACAAATCCTATATGTCAAAAACAAGTATAGTCCTACTCTAAAATATGCCCATAAAAAGTGTCTTCTAATACCCTTTCTCCTACTTTCTTTGTATAATAAGGACCCACTCAGATTTCTTAGGACTTGCTAAGATAGGTCCATGTTCACCGCTGTGTGTAGTCAGAGTCTCTGGTTGCGTTCTCAGAGTGTTCCTGGTTTGCTCATATCTAGCAACAATAAGCTCATACACTGGTGCCCCTGAAATGCATTGTTTTTATTTATTTTGCCTTTGCTACTATGTTACGTTTCATGATTTTGTTTTGCATTAAATGCTGAATTACAAAAATATTGAGTATATATGTATGCTTTGAGAACATAGTCTTAAGTGTATGGTGTAGAATAGCTATGACAAGCTTCAGGAATATAGATGAACAGCACATCACAGGGAAATTAGTGAACAGAAAGTGTTGTGGTATGATTATTAATGTGAACTAGTGAAGTAAACACGTTCATTTCAGTCAGACTCAGTGTTATATATTTATGGAGACTAAGGAACACGTAGCATTTTTTCTACTTTAATAGTAAATGCATTTTCAACTTCTAAGAATGGTTTTCCAGTAACAAATTACCCTTGTAAGGTAGGGAAGACTGTAATAGTGAAAGTAAAAGTGTAATTATTAAGAACTAGAGTACTAGTCTTTATTTAGAGAGAGCGTCTCGCTCTATCGCCCAGGCTGGAGTGCAGTGATGCGATCATAGCTCACTGCAGCTTCCAGCTCCTGGCCTCAAGCATCCTCCCACCTCAGTCTGCTGAAGTGCTGGTATTACAGGCATGCCCCCCCACCCCACACCTGTCCCACTAGTCTGTAAATATTGAAAGCTATACCACATCAATAAGATAAATACCAATATTCCCCACCCCCAAAAAAAGACAGGAGGCCGTGGATAATTTACAGAAAAAGCAATACGAAGAACACGTGTAGAGGGTCAGGGCCGTTTGTTAAATTTTTTTAACAACTTTCATACAGGTCAGCTGTTTTCGGCTGACCTTTGCAGTCAGCAAAGCAGTAACTTTGGGCAGACGTTTTTGCCTGACCCTCACGTTCTTTCCGTCCATCCATCCTTTCTTTCCATACAGGTCAGCTGTTTTCCCCTGACCTTTGCATTCTGCAAACAATCAGCTTCGAGCAGGTGTTTTACCTGACCCTCCATTCACCTTGCTCACGTTCTTTCCATCCATCCATCCTTCTAGGCCCAGCCCCTACAATTGTTATCCATGTTTGGAACTACATGCCATCTAGCTATATTGAATTTTAAAGAATATACGGTTTTCAGAAAATTACCAGTAAAACTAAGTTGTATAAAATCTTATTTTCCATAGATTGTTACAGTTAGTTCATAGTAAGATTTGTGGCTACAACCTATACATAGCTCACATCCCAGAATTTATGAAAAAGCCAAAAAATATAACTATTGTGCATTTGAAGCTAATAAAAATGAATGTAAAATATATGTGGGTAGTCTTCACAGAAGCAGCTCATTTGTAAATGTGCTACTTATCAGTAAGAGTAAACTCTAACCCAGGTAAAGTGAGTTTAAGTAGTTATCACTTTGCTCTCACTGCACTGTCACGACAGCCAGGCAGTGAGATCTGAGCTGGACACTCTGTAAAGCAGGTAAAAAGCAGACTGATGACTAGGAGGGTATACTCAGCGCTCCTCCTGCAGCCATAGCTGGCAGCTCTGAGATGCCCCAGGGCTCAGGGTTGCCCACTTCGAAATCCACCAATCCAAAAAGGAGATCTAGAGGTCAGGATGCGTCTGTGATCACTTTTGTAAAAAGTATCCTTTGCCAGGTTATTTGTCAGAAGTATGGATTTTTGACATCAGATTGCTTGGGTTGGAGTCCTAACTCCAACATTCTCTAGCTGTTGATCTTGGATGAGTCATTTACCAATTTCTGTCTCATTGTTCTCATCTGTAATAGATATTCTATATTACATTATAATAGAATACCATTATTGTATTTCATAATGACATTGAGAGGATTAAATGAGAAGATGCATATATAATTCTTATAATAGTGCCTGCTTGGAATAACTGCTCAGTATTAATAGCTACTGTTACTGTTATCTGTAAAATGCTAACCATGGATATTAAATGGGCTAAAGATTGTGAAAAGCCTGATGCAAAAGGAGCTCCCTTTTACCACGTCCTGGAGGGAGGACCCCTGAAGACACAAGGGTGTGTGGTGATTCATCTTAGGTGCACCTTCAAGTCCTCACCGCTCCCCTCAGTCCAGCAGCCAGGCCCCCGTCATGCCCTGGGATTGTTATACCACCATCCTTTAGCACCGGGTTACTTGCTGTTATCTGGAATGGAAGAAACAATTTCAGCCTGCTTTGACTCCTTCAGGGTTTCTTATCAAAACTGCAGTTTTAGCAGCCACTTACTTCTCCAAGCATTGCCTCTGACTAGTTATATAACTTTTGGTAAGTAGCAGCCTCTCCCAGCCTCAGTTCCCTCCTCTGTTAAATGAGAGAAGTTTACTAGTTGCAAAAGGTTCCCATTTTCTATGAAGTCTGGTGCTATACTGGCATCTGTTCCTGAAATCCTGCCGTCTATTCTGTTCTTACCTGCCCTGTTCCGAAGTCCGTTGTCAAAGCTCTTTTATCAGATATTCTTTCTGGTTCTGTTTCTCTTTGCCCCTCACTTCCTTTCCTCCTCCCCTTCTCTTCCCCCTTTTGGTTGTTTGGGTTGAAAGCTCCCCTTGCACCGAATGCTTCTTGGCCTCTGCAGGCACTATCGGACTAGCGAGTCTACGTGGAAGACCTCACCCCGGGCAGAAGCAGGTGCCCCTTGCGAGATTCATTCTTGGATTCACAATATACAGAGACATAACCACTTTCATATCCTACGTAGTCCTCTTCTTCATTTAAACATTTAAAATGACAGAAAAATGTACGCTTTCATGTTTACATTTTTCCTCCAACCTCTTGTCAGGGATACCTTTTCAACATCTTAACATTTTTTTGAAGGACAAAATTCAGTCACATGCTACACCATAATCCTAGGAAGGATTTCATTTATGCAGTGAGTTTACAGTAGAATAAGAGAGATGTGTATTTAGCCATCCTTATTAAAATCTGTACTCTCAGTGACATTAATGAACACGTCTGACCACAGAGCTGTGACCTGTACCTTTTCAACGTCACATTTTGCAGAGATTCCTTTCTCGTCGCCACCTATTTGTGTTGGAAAGTGAGAACTGGTAGAAAATATTTCTAGTTTCTCTAAAACCCAGAACTGTCGTGTATCGTATTTAAGATTTTCTTTGCTTTCTCTTCCTTCGTC
This sequence comes from Avahi laniger, assembly GCA_963575035.1. NCBI lineage: Eukaryota > Metazoa > Chordata > Mammalia > Primates > Indriidae > Avahi > Avahi laniger. Next base: position 9,797 of record CAUYSK010041631.1, on the reverse strand, counting down.
TTTGTGAGAGCTGTGATTAGATGCTTATGTCCCCATACAAATTCATATTTAAGAAAACGTCAGAGTATTTTCCATTGATCTTTCAGAATTGCATATAGTTCTAAAGGATCTTCCCTTTTTAACATTTAGAGAAGTTTGTTTAGATTTGAATAATTTACATAAAATTAAAACTGATGTTATCTTTATGTATGTTTTAAGCATGTAATACCAATACGGAGAAACGTAGCCCTGAGGGAATAGGAACATTTAAAATAACAATTCTAAATAAATAGTGCCTAAGAAAATTGTCTTCTAGAAGTAGTAAAACATAAAATGTCCATTTGTGTTCTTACCTTCTTTCTATTATTTAAGGGAAACTATTTCTTACTAAAGTGTTCAGTGATAAATCCCTTAAAAAGCTGAAGAAAAATATATAAAACACCTTAGATCTCCCAGGGGGAACAATGAAATGAAAAGTAAATAATTATAGTGCAAAATTATATTCTCTACAAAATCACTATAGTCCAAAAATATTTCCTAAAGTATTTGGCCACTGTCTCTGCAGTCACAGTTTGATCAGTTTCTTTTGCTTATGTGCAATATTGAGATAGAGTCCAAGAAAAGCTGCAGCAAGCACTAGTTCCTTTTTTGTTTCAGTCTACCTGCAATAAACATTGCCAACAAAGGAAGCTCTTCCTCCACGACCACGGCCCATTCGAAGAATGGGCGTCTTTCCACCCGCACCTGTCCATCAGCCACCGCTGCACCCCTCGTCTCTGGCAAAGCCCTGACTTATCTTTTCACACACAGTGTTATTCAGGGCTGATTGTTCTTTCTTGTTTGTGTTCATTTCTTTTTTCTTATCCCTATTTTGAAAACTCATCCATTCAGGGACAAAAGCTGGGCTTTATTTTTTAAAGTGCTGAGTATTATCAAGCACAGAGAAGAATCACAGAGGTAATGAGAACGCCAGTGTGTTTAGACAGACTTCGAAAATACAATATCTGAGTTTAATTTTGTTCACTAACCTGGATGATTGTTTTCAAATTCAATTCAGTACCCACCATGCCCATGTTGTGTGTACTGGGGTAATGCACACCCTGCAGGACATACATGACGTATGCATGTATGTACACCTGATATATACTAGGTACCACCTGACACAAAGAGTATCTGTTAGGATTATTGGGCAACTAGTGAGTGCTTAATAAAGAATTATTCATTTGAAAAGACAATAAATAGATAAAATGAGATTTTATTATTAATACTTAAAATTTAAGTTCTCGCTAAACTAAATAAGCTCTTTGGCTGGAATCACTTTAACAAAAGACAGAAAACAGTGAAAGAGAGGGGATTCCTTGGCATAATATTCCATGTCACCGTGTGACGAAAGCAAAGGCAAAACTTTTAAAGCTAAGTAGAAGGTTAAACGTTAGCGTACTTGACACTTGCATTTTTAAATGCCAAAATCCCAAACATGTCAGTATATGCATAGGTACAATTTTTTATACTGTTTAAATTAGTTAAAGTCATAAGTGATTTTTTCCATCCTGGGTTTATTCCTGCATAAAATGAACACTCACCAGGGATTACCAGTTCTTTGTCTTTTTGAAAACGAGGAAGGAGTATTCCATATTCAATATTTCTTACCTGAATAAACATCGTCTTCAAGGTGCCCCCATTCTCATGTAAAAATGCCACTAAAGTGCTTTATAAGACACAGGGTCACATTTTTGCTGAATTAAATACATCTGGGGATGTAATTTTTCAGCATCTGTAACCCTGGTATTTTCCCTTCCGAATTTCTGATCGAAGCTCTTGATACAGCTGATAAATTCCTCCTATGTCTCAGTGAAAACTAACATATAAATAAAATGAATATGCCTGGTAACATAAGTGCACAGAAATTTTTATCTACTGCTTTAGTGACTCTAAACTCACAAACAGTACATTAATCCAAATTATATGGTAGAATCACATCAGCACTAAAGGTTTATTTCAGTGTGTTAAATTGACCTAAATGATAACAGAGGTTCTCAGGAAATGTGTCAGGGTGGAGAGTGAGGCTGACTATTTACTCCTCAGGCATCAGCTGAAGGGCTGGGAATGTGTCCACACCCACTCGTGTTCTAACCAGTGGCAGTGACGCTTGGGGAAGGAGTTTTCTATTGTCTCGTTAATTCTAGCACCCTGTCTTAGAGAGTTTATTCAGAACTCAGTGCTACATTTAAGTGGTATTAAATATAACAAAAGAAGCTTAATAATATTTCATTTCTTCATTGAATCTATTAAGTTAAAGAAGGATTTCCTCTCAACTTTCAGGGTTCACCTTTATTTGGAATTACATTTTTACTTCTTTGCAGTGGCATTCCAAATCAGTAACCTTGTCATCTTTGAAAGGCTGACATCACGGAATTTGTCTCTAGACATGGCCACAGAAAGAAAAAAAACACAGTATGTGTTTTTAATTTATTCCTTTCCAGTGGTTTAATTCTTAAAATAGCAAAACTACTTGCTTGCTATTTTTTTATTTTTTCTATTTGCTAGAGTTTTTACTGAATGGTCTTCTATGATGGCCTTTAGGATAGTGATGTCAACGGTCCAGGACAATTTAGTCATGGAACAGCCAGGGCAACAGCTTAAGATGATGGAGGGAGTGGAAAAAGTGACTTTTGGTGGACACTAACTATAACTTTAAGCAGGTTTATTTTATGAATAAAAGTGCTTGGTATAATAGGAACAAGACTCTATACAATAGTCTGCCTTTTTCATTCTTAACTGCATATTATTTATGACTTTTTTATTAGCAACTTTTACCACTGCGTTAGCCTACAAAGTCTGCTGTGGTCTTGGGGAGAGACTGACATGAAAGCAGACAGCCTTTCTAGAATTTAGGTAATATAGTTAGATTCTAGAAGTTTACCAAGGTATTAAAATTTCTAGGAGATAAATTTTTAGGGTGTTTTTACTAATTTATAATTTTGTAAAAACATGACTGAAATTTAACAGGTGGTTTATTTTTTTGCTCTCTCATTCTCTCCCCAGCTATTTCCCTTCAGCGCAAAGATACAGGCTGCCAAGGAGTGGTTTTGTGAGGGGCTTGTCCAAGTGGAGAGGGCATGAGAGTGTCCAAGCTGCCGGCGTCTGGTGCAGGCAGGGAGACCAGAGCCCACCTCTGAGTGCCACCCCCAGGAAGGCCTGCTCAGAGGGCCCTCCTCACTCACAGGTTTCCTATGAAAACCTAAATAAGAAAATTAACACATTTACATACAATAGAATTCCATGCTGTGTCCTTCATGCAAAATGAGAGCAAGGAGAAAAATATTTTTTCTCCAGATCGTCTTCCTTGTTTTATATTTTTTCTTTGCTATAACAGAGACACTGCTCATACATTTAACTCCACTTCTGTAAGATGTTGCAGCTTGTGAAAGATCTCAGAACTATGCTATAGATGTGAAAACTGGACAGAATCTGACCAAGAGAGGGATGAACATCTGGCCGCACGATCACTGTTGTCTCTCCGGCTGCCCCGCTTTCTGTCCCTCCCTTCGAACCTCGATTCCTAGTGTCAGTCACGATGACCACGTCACCATGGACCAGGGGCGTCCCACTGCCAGCTCCTGGCAAGGGAGGCTTTCTCCGTGATGTCGGCCACCTTCTTACCTTTTGGACTTGAAAACTCCATTGTCAGAGATGGAGTAAATGTCTGTTAATAATACGATGGCTTCACAGGACGTGTTTAAAAGGTACTTTATAAAGAGCATAATCCCTATTTTATGTCACCACTCAAGTGAGTAAATATTTTATTACTTATTTTCTTCCCTGGAGAATGCAGAATTTCAATCATTTTCATTGGAAAAAGAATAGTAATTGCTCTTAGCGCTCATAAGAAAATGGAATTTGCATAAAATATTATAAAAATTTTACATTTCAACGTATGAAGATGCATAATTCTCTACAGGTTTAAAAATAAAATAACACTTTTTGTGTAAAGTGATCATTCTGATAACTGAACTTACGAACAGGGTTGGAATAGCAGGCCTGATGCAGTAGCGAAAGCAATAAATGGCTTATGCAGCATATTTTATTATTCCAGAAAGGCGATGCAGGTCCCATGTGCAGGCACATCCCCCATTTCAGGCAAGAAACATCACTCAGGCCATTTCTGTAGAGGAAGGTGCTATAAACTCCACTGGTTATGAAATAGATAAATATATTTTTTTCCAGAGAATATATTCTAAAAACTTAACAATGCAATGATATGAAATAGAAATAAATTCCCGTATATGAGCTGACTCTATTTTGAAAAAAAATTTTTTTTTTATTTCTTTATCAGAAGAGATAAAGGATGTTGCTGCCTTTTAAAAGTTATTTATGGTTGTCAATTGCCTGCTACTTCATCATTCTTTCTCATCAGACGTTTTCTTTCAGTGCCCTGGTAAAATTTGGATAGACTGCAATCCTTTCATCAGAGTGTGTGCTTAGATTCCACGCCGGGCCAGTGAGCCCTCTTTTCCAGCTCGAGGGTCCCGCACACATACAGGGTTCACCTACGACTCTGGCTCTGGGCTATCATTTCCCACAAGGATGCAATGTACACAAAGGAGAATCAGAAAACTTTTCTCGGCCAAAATATAGTCTTGTCAAATAATGTTTTGTCATGTATGTTGGTATATTTGGTTAAAGTCTGAGTCTTTCATTTGAAAGAAATTGCTATTAAAGAAGATAGAGATGTACTTAACCCCAGAAAGAGATTCAATAATGGATTCATCGAAGACGAAGGAATAAAGTCTCTGCATATACTGATAAGACATTAGGAGTTTTCTCTCCCAGAAGACACTATCCCACATACTGTAAAGAATTCTCTTTTTTGATTCCCTGTGGGTCTTGGTTACATGGGCTCCAATTGTAACCATTAAACAAACCTCCTTGCATATGCAGCCTGTATTTTTATGCCTGGCTGGAGGGAATATAACCCCATAGCCGCTGCAGCCTGCTGTGTGGTTGCTGGGAGAGTGGATTAGCTATGCCCATTTTGATTTTGAATGAGTATACCCCCTGGCAAGCTATGTGGCCAGAACAGTTTCTTAGTGTCAAGATTACCACATTTATAGAACTGGTGGTTCACCCTTACAAACACCTGTATATCTATGGAGCTAAGCTTTCCTTACCAAAAAATGCACAGATACAGGAGCAGAACTTGTCACGCTTTTGCCTGCATGCTTTTTTTTTTTTGTATCTGTTCTTATTCCCCCTCAACCATCCTTTTCTTCATTCTATCTTTTGAAAGAAGGGAAGGACATGAAGACGTATCGACATGCCTTTGCATTGTTCTATTCCTACCACATCTCCAGGAAAATCAGACCAATTTGTTTACACAAATTATTTACATCGGAATGTTAAGAATCAGTGAAACCTGACTAGAATTTTGTGTTCAATATATTACTCATGAGCGAAGTATCTGCCTGAGCCTTTGCCCCACTGGTTACCTACCCTGATTTTCCCAGTAGAAATGAGTATATTGTCTGAACAAATTTGTGGGCAATTTATGTTTAGGCATATGGGCAGGGAGGATGTGTGGTTTCTGTCACTTACTAAAGTGGGGTATTCCAATGCCAAAGATCTCGAGAACACTGGGGAGGTGCTGGTTCCGCTCAGTGCGGGGCTGAGATAACCTAGACTGCAGAGAGTGGATTTCCGACGTACTCTGTAATACATACAGTAGTTGAGGCTTTCCCTTCAAATTGAAGCTTGTGTATCTAGAGATCTGCAAATATGTCCTGGAAGAAAAAAATTTAAATTAAATCTCATTCAAGACAATACACTTTTACCAAATTAGAAAGAGGAGTTAGTTAAAAATTATTGATGAAAATTAATAGCAGGAATAATTAAAATCCCTGAAGTGCCCATTCTAGTGCAGAATTGCTTTCAGAAGTTTCCTCTGTTGCCAGATGCTGACTTTCAGAGATGCGAAGGTGAGGGTTGTGGGGTGTATTTCCTTTCGTAAGCCAGGAGGGGTACCTGTACGCACATGTATACCTACACAGGTTCAGCATGTGTTGTAATCATTGGATCAATTTGACCTAGAAAATTAGTAATACATCTATGTGTAAGAACTGTTAATTTTCAGAGAGGATTAAAAGGATAAAATCTTCTTTCATTTTTATTAAGAGATAAAGGGTTGGAAATCTAATTTCATCTTTATTTTCCTTTTTCTTTTTCACCAAGAAAATGTAGTTTTTATTATATTTCTTTCTTGTTATATGGACCTGTTTTTTCTTGACTCCCCCCACTCCAAGTTTTATATGGCTGCTTTCTATGTATTCTCTTTATTATTTTGTGCTTTTGTTTCTTAAAGCCAGTCAGCAGCTGTGGCTCTGAACCATCTCTTTGCCGCTGAATGTTTTCGAGAGGTGAACTGACGCCAGTTGGAGCATGTATCTTTAACTATAGACTTTCAGTTAAATCTGCCTTCCCACAACACTTTCATTCACATATCAAAATACAAATGTACACAAACACGAGCACTTAGGGAATTTTCTACTTAAATAAGCTGACTTAAGTACTTTTTAATCCAAGGAGTCCTTTATTTTTTTAAGAGACAAGGTCACGCTCTGTCATCCAGGCTGGAGTGCAGTGGTGCAATCACAGCTCACTGCAGTCTCGAACTCCTGGGCTCAAGTGATCCTCCCGCCTCAGCCTTTTGAGTAGCTGGAACTACAGGTGAGTACCCACCACGTCTACCTAATTTTTAAAATTTTTGGTAGAGACAGGATCTCACTATGTTGTCCAGGCTGGTCTCAAACTCCTGACCTCAAGCGATCGTCCTGCCTTGGCTTCCAAAAATGCTGGGATTACAGGCATGAACCACCACGCCCAGCCAAGGAGTACTTTTATATTGAAAATATATACTCCTGGTTTATTGGGCAGCAGCAGGAAAATAAATGCGATCTTCTGGCCAAGTCTAAATCATTTATCACAAAATCATTAAAGATTCTACATCAATTTCTCTAAAATAGCTGGTTTTTCTCTCTGTTCTGGCTGTGTTTTAGTGCAAACACATCCATCTCCTTAGATCCTAAAGGTTTCAACTGAAACATGTTTTCTTTCTTTCTTTTCTGAAGTTGTTGTGCACGGTAGCATTTTAGAGAATTGCCCTTTATCTGCCAGACAGAGGTCTTTGAAGACTCATAAATCTTACCGAGGTCTTTTTTTAGAAGAGTACTTAGATATTTAAGAGACAGCTAAAATACAAAATTAAACTTCTCCCAGTTTGTCAAGGGTATATTTTTTGTTATAACTGCATTCACTGTGCCTTCATTCTTTAGGGTTAGTTGTTTAAAACAATTTACTCTATGTGTAAGTGTGAAGCATCGCAACTCACTCGTTCCTGGTTGAGCTTAGCCAGAGAAGACCATCTGTCTGTCTCTTCCCAGACTGTGAGATGAAACTGGGGAAAACAAAGCATCGCTGCACATTAAGGAAATAGGATCAGTCCTTCTTCCCTCCCACTTGCTCCTCACCCACCTGTTTCCCCTCTTTCGGAGGCTGTTCCTCAGAGCAGCAATGCCCAGGAGAACGTTCTGAGATGCTGGAAGTGTTCTGTATCTGCACCACTAGTCATGTAGGAGTGTTGAGCACTGCACAAAAAGGCCAGTGCAATCGATAGACTGATTTTATTTCCTTAAATTTAAATTTTAGTGGCCACTGGCTACATATTGGGTAGTGTAGCCATGTAGTTGTTTACCTCTGGCTGGTTAAGGAAATATTTGTTCTTCTCAGATACAATTTTGGAAGGTTAAAATTCTTTTTTCCCAACCTCCCCAAGAGAGATTATTATTCTTTTCCCACAACAAAGAATAATCTGAGCAATTATTACAATGTGACAAATTTTATATTTAATCTTTCTGTAGTGTAATAACTTGATGTAGATTTAAGAATTGTAAAATTTATTCTTATAGCTACGTATGATCATAAGAAATTTTTAGTCAAGGACACATATTCCGTAAAATATACCTGGAGATAAGAAGTGCTCTAACCATCACTATTATGGCACGATAATAGAGTTGATGTATCTTGATATCACTGATACTATTATAAACAAAAGTAGTCTGTCTAGCTAATCTCCTGTTATATATTTTATTTATGATTTTTAGAAGTTGTCAGCTCAGCAGTTTGGTGAGACATCACACATACGACTGTCATTTAATACTCTCTTGACTCTTCATGTGTTAATATGGTTTTCCCTACTGTTTCTCTAGCTCTTGCTTGTCTTTTTTTCTTAACCCATTGCTAGGCATTGTCAGTCTCACCAATTACATTCAGCCTCTGTCCTGTAAAGAAATTATTACATTGCAAAGAGATATAATATCATTTAGTTTTGTCATTTCGAAATTTTAAATATGTTGATGATGGAACAATATTGTACTGAAACACAAATGACACAGGGCTATGATGTCCGAAAGAAAACTTCACAATGTCAAAAATTAAGCTTCATTTCCTGACTGACATACAGTTCAAAAAACATCACCATGTTAACCTGTCTCTCACAAAATCAACTCAGTCCCCAAATCTACGTACAGAGTTGGGGGAAGGCTTGGGCGGAGGACGACTGTGAAGGGAAAGTCGTTGCATCCGCCACTCCTGCCAGAAGGAAATCTGACCCCAGGGAGTCGCAGGAGCCTTGTCACTGAAGCCCACATTGCAGTCCCCTGGCAACAGGTGCACCACTGGTCTGCTGAAAGCGGCACACACGGGGGTTGGAGCTCCCAAAGGGGCTGGACTATCGACGCTCTGTCCACACAGGTAGTGATCCCAGCTGTATTCCAAGATTTCAGAGTCTTCCATCAGAAAAGGATAGAGAACAACTCTGCCTGGTGTGTCAGTCTCAGTGCGTCCTGCTTCTCCTGAGCTTGATTTTGTTTCTCTACCCACCCTCCCCTTTGGGGATGGATGAGTTCTATTGTCCATTGCTTTGCTTTTTTGATTTTTCAAGTGAGAAAACCCTGAGAACTAAAGAACTGAGAATATTTTTCTGCAGAGCTCCTGTGTTATTATGTTAAGTTATATAGTATTCTTTATTTCCTCCTTAAGTGCATTAATTTCTTAGACATATGCTTTGTCTACGTAATAGTCATGGATGTATGTTTCACGTACACAAAATAAAGAAAACTTAAGCTACATGAAAGGCTTAATGTGGGAGGTTAAAATTAACTAATTTAATTAATATTATATATATTTATTTATATAATATTGTATATTGCTATTTTTAAAATTCAGGTAATAGTAAAGGGGAAATAAATTAATAGCTAGTGGTACAAAATTCTATTTCTGTCTTGTCCTTGTGTATGTCAACAGAAAAGAAGCCAAACTCTGTAAAATATTTTTAGAGAGGTTTATTCTGAGCCAAATTTGAGGACCATGGCCTGGAGCCACACCCAAGAAGCCTTGAGCAAGCAGGCTCGCTGTGGCTGGGTTACAGTTTGGTTTTATACATTTCAGGGAGACAGGAATTACACGTAAAGTCATAAATCAATACATGGAAGGTGTACATTGGTTTGGCCCAAAAAGGTGGGACATCTGGGGGTGGTGGGGCTTATAGGTTATAGAGGATTTTAAAGATTCTTTGATTTGTAATTGGTTAAAGAAATGAAACTTTGTCTAAAGCTTGGAATGTTGTTTTTTTTTTTTTTGAGACAGAGTCTCACTCTCTTGCCTGGGGCGAGTGCCGTGGCGTCAGCCTAGCTCACAGCAACCTCAAACTCCTGGGCTCAGGCAATCCTACTGTCTCAGCCTCCCAAGTAGCTGGGACTACAGGC
>CAUYSK010041630.1:0-38371 GCA_963575035.1 Avahi laniger | reverse complement strand
CCCACTAGCCTTTCCAAGTTTGATAATTTATTAGAATGACTCATGAGAAACCAAGAAAGTACTGTATTTATGATTATGTTTTTATTTCAGCAAAAAGGATATAAATTGGAGACAATCAAAAGAAGAGAAAGGTAGGGCAAGGTCTGGGGGAGGGTCCCAAATGTGAAACTTCCAATGTCTTCTCTCCAGAGTCAGCACACATCACCCTTTCAGCACACGGATGTGTAAAAATGTACAAACTGACAACCAGGAAACCTAGAACAAAAGCCAGCCAAATTCTTTGTTTTTGGTTCAAAGACCCACCTTTAATTTGGTTGATATTAACAATCTCTACTCTGAAATGATTTGTGTGTTCCCAATACTTTGTGTTATTGATTCCCTTTATTTCTTTGTTATATTTTAATTTCTGCTCTTTATTATTTTCTCCTATTCATTTATTGTTTTGGGCATCGTAAACTTCTTTGAAAGTTCTTTAAAAAATAATTTTATCTAGAGTGAATTCATATTCTGGATATCAAAATTCTGTTGTCTTTTTTATGAGATTTCTTCATGTCTTTAAAATTTTGGCATGCCGCCTCATTTTGCTTGGGGGATTTTAATGTTTCTTTCTCTCCCTCTCTCTGTCACCACCTCTACTTTTCTTCATGACGTTATAGTTGCCTTTGCCTTGATCCTGGCCCCCCCATCCAGAGCCATGTTTTTAGTGTCATTTGGGGGTTGCTGGATTCTCGATATTGGAGATGTCACATGTCTTGTCACGGGTCTGTCAGGGAGCTTTGTCTGACATTTCATATGGGCTGATCATTTGTCCTCGTATCTCTTGAGGCCTGCAGCTTCCCATAAAGTCTTAACTGGGTCTCATTGTTCTTCCCCTCGCAGGAAAAACCCGTCCCAGTGCCTCTCTTTAAGCCATGAAGATTCTTGTCTTTATCTCACGTGAAGCACATTAGTCTCCTTACCCAACAGGAAACATTTGGGTCCAACATTGCCTGCTTCTTAACACAGTGTGTGTCTCTGTTGAATTTCTGGTCAACAAAGAGGTTTACCTTGTATAAAACTCCATAATGTCTCTTTGGTTTTCTGTTTTTTCCATAATTAAAATGTGTTCAAAGCAGAAGGGCTTTCATAAGGCATGGACTCATTTTGCCATCTTGTAGGAAGTCGTTTTTTTCTAGAAAAGTAATTTCTGTGTTCCTCTGAAGTCATTTGGTTTTATGATATTTGTTAAAATGAAATTAAGTAAAAGAGCCATTTATTTTAGTTCCAACAAAATCTGACACCCATATTTGAGTTCATTAATCATAAGAAATGACCAAATTAAGAAAGTAACCAATCTTGCCATAGCAGCAGTCTTTGACATTATTAAATTTAATTTCATTTTCTGGAAAACTTTAATTAGGCAAGTTTCTTCTGACAGTCACTTTTTTGTGTGTTTCTAAAGGATTTCAACAGTATCTTGTTAGGTAAAAAAAAAAATAATACAATAATGACAGTCTGGACTATTCATCTATCTCAAAAGTTTGCTCTTTAACTATATAGAAAACTGATGTTACATTACAGAGTAAGAGTAGGGGATTTATAGACACCTCTCAAATGATGCAAGTAGTCATTTTTTCACATTATTGAATCTGAATTTCATTTAAGAGAATGGGATTACCCGAACTGAGTTTCATGTGAGTTTTGTCTTGTAATCTTCTTTTCTAATAAATGTGCATTCATTTTTCTCATGAATATTCATTACGTTTCTTTGCAATTATGAAAGAAACTGCAACACTAATCTTGGATAATATATTTCAAATATCCTTCTGCATATAGGCAGTATCTCCACCATTTTTATGTTTACAGGTCTGCATAATACAATCATCTCTTCTATAATTTGTCACCTATAAATTTTCATATATTATTCATTGAATTAAAAAAGCAGAGCAATTTCCATTGTTCCATTTGTATTAAGCATGCCATTTTCTGTTTAGTTACTTTTCTCCTTAGCTTCAGAAATTTGACAATCATCTTACTATTTTACCTGCTAGCCTTACAAATCCAATTATAGGATCTTTTGGAAAACAAGTGTTTTAAACTGATTTCCCATTTTTCACTCTAAAAAAAAAAAATTCTTTTCCCAAGTTGCGTGCAGTCCTAAGAATGAATATAATTCTGTTTCTTTTAATAATAACTCCTTTAATTTTTGAATCTGCTTTGATAATATTATTGAGGACAAAAGGGTTTGTTATTAGTATATATTAAATGTCATATTCGTACAAATTGAAAATTTTAGAATATAGATAGTAGAATGTGATACTTAAGGAATTCATAGAACCGGTGTTCCTGAGAATATTAAACTTTATTTTGGGAACATCAAACCAGGTGTCTCTGTTGGGCATGCATTCTCAACAGAGAGTGAAAACACCAAAGGGGTGAAAATTTGTTTCTAGTTAGGGAAGGGGAAAAAATACTTACTCTTTTTATGTATCATGTAGAGATATATATGCCGAGTATATAAACACGTAGATAATATAACTGTGGTATTAAAATTCCATATAAGGTTGTGATTAGGAACAAAATCTTTGGAAGACTTCTTGGAAGAGGAGGTGGTTTAAAAAGGATTGGGAAACATTGATTCAGGGTAATTCCATTTTTTCATATACTGTTTCTAAGTTTTTTCAAGTAAAACAACAAAAATATTTATGGAAAGTTTACTGCATTCTCATTCATTTTACTGTAACTCTTAAAAAGATAAGTTTTAACTTACAAGTATTCACGAATTATGGAATGTACAGTGGATACTAAATAGAGGAGAGTTCCCAGTGAGACCTTCTCTGTGGGCGGGGCTGCAGGTTGAGTGGGTGAAGGCGATGGAGGGCTTCCAGATCAGCAGGATGAGTGGGAGTCCACGCTTCCATAGACTGCCTGCCAACTACATGGGATTCGCAGAAGCCTAAGACTGGACCCTTGCTCAGGTGATTTTTTTGGAAATCCTCCAGGTAATTAGGGTCTGCAGACAACCCAGTTGCCTCCTCCCTTTTATGTGGCTAACAGCACGTCCCAGGCAAGTTCCTCCCTGTCCCTTGAAATAATCTGAAGCCGCCCACAGAGCACTGGTTACTAGAACTTGCCTTCTCTCTGCTTCTACCCTGGTTCTTCTAAACTATTATGTTCCTCTGAACTGAACTCCTACATGAAACCCCATAACCTACACTGAAATCACTGGATGATCATCTAAACTAATTTTATTTTCCTAGTCTCCTCCTGTAAATACTGACACAGCACTCCCCTATTTCAGGATAACTAACAGTTTCAAGCAAGTTAGACATATTTTTATGTATATTGTTTTCCATAAAATGTTATCACTTCAGAGTTAATACTGGTTTTCAGAGAGCTAGAGTGCTGCCTTGCACAAATTAACAAATTATATTAAAAGCAAGGTATTTGATCTCAGGAGAATCTGGAATCAGGAATTCTAGTAGGAAAATCAGTGAGAATATAGGTATTTTAATATGATCACATCATAGTTGGCTAAATCCTTTTCATGCCTTTTATATAGTTCCCCACTGAGCAAATAATAATGCAAATGAATCCAGCTGCATATTTTACTAGAATTATGATCATTTAAACAGATCATTCCATCTGCTTTTTTGATAATAAATGCAATTAGTAAAATGATTAATTGTATTTATATATCATTAAGTAAAATCTATTAAGATATATTTCAGGCATTTATTAGTAGTGTTCTACTTTTTTAAAAATCAGGCAACTTTGAAATGGATCACCACTTTTTTTTGGAGTAAAAGTCTTAGTCTGAAAATACAGGTGAAGGGAGAGATGATGTTGTGAGTGTCTATTACTGCTTCCTCTGCTGGTATAGCAGCCAGGTCAGGCATGTGGGTGGCTTCATGACCCTTCTGAGTTTCCCCAGTATCTCTAAGGGATGAAACAGGCACAGGTCTTATTGCAGGGCCAAGACTAAGAAGCCAGTGCTAGAGAGGAATGGCCTCTTGCTAGGACTCGCAGCAAAGACTTGAGTCCTCTGGTCTGCAGAGGCTACTGCTCTGGGGCAGAAAGCTCCCATCCCCTGCAGAGGAGTCACACCTGCTGCTGCTTGTGGTCCAGGGAGAGCCCACAGTCTCTCAGTCTCAATGGACTGGACCAAGAAGGGAACCTCACTGGAAGTTGAACTATTCCAGGTAGGGGATCAGGAAAGGACTCCACTAGCCCCTGGGAATTCCTGTCACCAAAAAGCCTCCTCCTCATGCTCGGCAAAGAGGCTGTGGTTATTTAGATCTTTCACCACCAAAAGCCATGGCGCTCCCTCCTACCCCTCATTTGCCACTGCTCATGCGTAAAAGACTAACAGCAACGATGACATCAAAAACATATAGCCATGATGAAGCATAAAAAAACTTTTCTCACACAAAGGGACTCAGAAACTGAGGCTGAAACTTAGACATCCAAGACAAACGAATAGTACGGGGGTTTCCCAAGCAAGTAAAATTGATGGAAGAGATAGTAGTTTGTTGTCACCATTGGTGTTGTTGCTGCTGCTGCTGCTGTTTTTTTAATGTCTCAAGGAGAAATAGTTAGGGCACAACACAAACCTTCTGAAACTTTGACTGAACATTTCAAAGAATGAGTTGAAAAAGGACACAGTCATTGAGAGCTAATTATTAGCATGGGAGATGAAGTGGGAATAAATAACTCAAAGAAATGGCAGAAATCGTGGGGAAAAGTGACACAAACTAGCCACTCAGATGTGAATAATAGGAGTTCCTAAAAAAAAAAAAAAAAAGAGTTCCTGAAGGAGAAAAGGAACAGATAGAAGAAAAGTTATAATAAACAAGAGAAGAAAATTTTCCTAAACTTTATGCAGAAAAGCATAAATCTACAGATTGAAAGGGCTCACTAAATCTTGAAGAGATTATGTGAAAAAAGAAACATTCCTAGGTGTATCAAGATGCCCTTCCTTGGTTGCAGACATAAAGAAAAACCCTGTTTCAACCCCTAAACAGTCTAAGTCGCCCACAAAAACAAAATATTGTTTGTTGGATGACTCACTCACAATATTGGAAAGTAGAAGGCAATGAACCAGTATATGGAGACCACTGGGAGAAAAGAACTGCAACTCGAGAACCTGTGCACCACCAAGACATTCATCTGAAGTGTTAAAAATGCATTTTATATAAGAAAGGACTAAGAGATCATATAACCCTTGATATGAGGAAACTACTCCAAAGTGTGCTCATCATAAGATAAGTAAATCACAATCCACGTGACTAGATAAAAGAAGATTAAAAAAAGAGAAAAGTGATGGGCATTAGATGTAAATGGAAGATGATAATTAATATCTCAAATAGGAATCCTAGAGAAAAAGACAGATACTTACATTGCAAGAAACTAGTATGCAGTGTGTAAACTATTTCAGCAAAACCGGAATTTAGGAAGGGGTGTGATATCAATGGAGAGTGGGATAGTAGAAGTGCACCATGAAGTTTGCAGATTGGCAGGGGTGTGAGAGATAAGAAAGCCAGAAAGCCAGTGTTGAAGCAATAATTTTTAAAAAGTATAGGTTGATTTATAACCCTTGAGAATTAAACCAGGAGATTAGAAAAGCCAAGTAGAATGTCCAAATTAACAGTGGGGAGGGAAATTAACAAATATTTGAGCAGGCGAAAAAAGATGAGAAAAGGGTAAAAGATGAAATAGCAATGACATACAATAAACAGGAAACATAAGACCAAGTATAACTTTGGTATATTAAACGGGAGCAGGTTGAATTTTCCTATCAAAAAACAGAAAATCCAATTATGTTCAAACACAAAATCAAATTATATGCCCCTTACAGGAAATACATTAAAAGTATCCCCAAAAGTTGGCTGAAAATCATCTCTACAAAACACCTAAAATGTTAAAATATTTTAGATGTTCAGCAGAATGGGCAAAAAAAAGTAAGGAAAATTCTCAAGGCCAAAAATTAAGTGTGATGTGAGTCTAGAATCCCAGGTGGGGCCCAATACCCTGAAAGTCTTGACATATTCCTGTTGTTGGAACCTGCAGTTTTCCGGGATATGCCCAAGATAGAAGAGCCCTCAGGCCTGTGCAAGGTGAAGAGTCAGAAGAGAGACCCCACGTAGCATCAGGATGCATACAGTCTGTACCTCAGTGAAAGAAGGAAAAGTTCATTCCGGAAAGAGAAATGATGAGGCAACCTTCAGCCTTGAGCTTGATCCCCGGTAAATCAAAATATCTCTGCTGAAATTGTGTGAGACGGCCTGCCCTCACGTGGAGGTGAACTTCAGAATCACCATCAGCCAAGAAGTTGATCTCAAGGGAGACCAGATTTGTATATGTAGTTCTTTCTGGGAAAAATGTACTCTAGATGCAGGTCTTGGAAATCTGGAGGAAATTCATGATTTCCTGGCAAAATATAAACTGCCAAATTGAAGCATGAAGTAAGAAACTTAATCAGGACAACATTGGAAAATTTTGCTCTACCATTACAAAAAGGACTGCTCCTGGTGGATTTGACCTACTTTCAAAGATCTGCTGATCCTTATTTTATTTGAAAAACTGTAGATCATACAACAGACAGAAAACTCTACAATATAACTGATAAAAGCTGACATTATCTTAACCAAAACCAGATAATGATATACAAGTAAAATTATTGGCCAATTTCTTGTACAACAATATCTGTAAAACTTACAAGTGAATATATTACCTAATAAAATTCAACAGGTTAGCATTGTAATCTAGAGTTTATTCTGGGAATAAACAAATAGTTAACATCAAGGGCTCTTGTGATATATTTTATTGCCTCAAAGAATTGAAGGTTAAATCCCTCAAAGTAGAATAAGAAGAGAAGGAAAGTCCCTAAACTTGGTAGAAATTAATTACCAAGACCCACTACAACCACTGTATGTGTGAATGTTGAAGAAACTTTCATTGAAAATAAGGAGCAAATTATGGATTATTATTATTACTACTTTGTTATTTAGTAACCACTATACAACTGTACCATTATAGCTAATGTATTAATGTGATTGACTCCAAAAATAAATCTTGAAAAGAAAATAATCTCATTTCTAGAAGAAATGTGCATATTTCTATAAAACCTAGGAGATTTTATTAAAAATACTAGAATTAATACAATAATCTAGTAAAGCTGGTATAGAAAATCAATATAGAGAAATTGATAGCTTTTCTCTCTACTGGAAATAACTAGGTAGAAATGGTAAAAAATGTATTTTATATACATTATCAATCAATAGATACAGATATATGGGATTTCTATGTGGAAAATTGTCATTAAAGAATATAGAATATAGTCCAAATAATAGAAAAACATAGTGTACCCGTATTTGTAGGCTACATATTAATCCTCTGAAAGTCCTATGTTGTATGTAAAATGTAAAGAAAATACCATAAAATTGAAGATAGACATGTATAATCATGTAAATTTTATGTTTGTAGAGCTAACACCACCAAAGTTAAAAACTTTTTTTTTTCCTATGGACTAGGGAAAAAATGTTTGCAGAACATACAGCAGACAAAGATTAATGTCCTCTGTATCAACAACCCCAAAATCTGATAAGAAAGGCAAAATAATACCATAGAATATTGCCAATGTTATAAGCAGTAAAATTTAATGACTTTAAACAAAAACTAAATCTAAATGATCAATACACATATGAACAGATAAGCAACAATCAATAAGTTTGACTACACTCGTACTGGCATAAATTTTAGACAAGAAAAACTTTCCTACATTGCTGGAAGGCAAATGATTTATTATAGCATTTTGAAAGTAATCTCTTTAATATTTTCTAAAATTTAAGACACACACACACATCTTTGCACCAGCAATGCCAAGTTTGGAAATCTGTTAATACATATGGAAGCCTCAGTAATACTGATATTGAGGAAGGACAGTCAGTGCCACCTTGGTTTTGAAGTACAAAATGCTTCACTGTCTTTCCTGATGATTCCTGCGAGTACCCCGCCAGTGAATTACTAGTAAAATGTTGAGTTAAATAAATGTTGAACACTGGGAAATTATGCAGGTGATGAAAAAAAGAGTAAGTAGGACCTATATCCCTTAATCCAGAGGGATATCCATGATTGTCAGTGAACGAGGAAAGCAAGTTGCAGAGTGACGTGTGAGTGCAGGCCTGTTTGTGTGGGTGCAGATACGCGGATGAGAGTGGAGATGACTAAGGAGGGAATGTGAGCATGAAACACCTGAAAAAGGTGGGCAAGGGAGTTTATTAACTTTTTTGTGTACTTAAGATTATTTCAAAGTTAGAATGTATTACTTTCTTACATTTTTGACAAGGGAAATGCCAATTAAAATTGAAAATCAACTAGAATGTACATTCTAGTACAATGTACTAGATTTTTCAAATGATAGATTTGAGAAATGATGCGAATTTCCCCTCACATGTAAATTAACTATCTGCATTGCTTTCAATGTTTCGTTCCTTAAAGTGCTACTATTAAAACTTCATTTTTCCCCTCATTTTCCAAGTGTGAGTGGAAGAAAACCCTTTCCGGTATTCCATATTAGCCTGGAAAAAGAGAAGCACACTCTTCTTTATTCCTGCCTCCAATGTATCATGTGGGATACACAGGGATCTAGGATGACTAATCCAAACAGTCACCCTTGTGGTCTTTAATCGGAAGTTAACCTTGTATTGCACATTGTAAGTCCAGTTGCAACCTTCTTTATAAAATAAGAATTCTTGTCCATAGGGCAGGTAAAGGAAAACAACATGCTATCTTTTTATGCATATTTTATAATATTGCTATTTGTAATAGTAAATTCATGGAATATATGCAAGAAATTAAAAGCTTTCATGAATATATTAATATGGTAATATTGATTATTAATTTTATTAATAATATAGTAATATATTACTTTATGTGTGCATATGTATGCACACACAAATTGCTTGGTATAGAATTACAATTTCTCTGTCATGTATTGCAAAGCACAGAGGAATAAATATTTTAACTTCTTTATTTTAGTTTAATTATGGTTAGTAATATGCAAATCACTATTTTATAACATACCATGTACATTATAGAAACTTTATCTTTAGAAAATGCAACTTATACAAAAAATGCAGTCCTTCTGTGTATACAGAAATTCTCTAAATGACAATGGCTTGTATAATAAGTAATATCAAAGAGTGGATAAGAAAGAAATAATATCACTCACACAAATTCAGAATTTTAACATGTTTTTCCAATTGTTTAAGATACCTTTGGTCCACTATGTTCTTGTTTCAAAATTATGAAATAAAATGTCATCCTTGACCTTGCGGGGTTCCTCAGTTTATGTAATAGTGGATAAAATTCATGCACTGACAAATATATGAAGTAATTTGAAATAAATTATAGTTTTAGATGCCAATTTCAATGTCTCTTTGTTTCTCTAGGTGGCTTTTACAGTACTTTTTGATTTGGAAGCACTTCTGAAGATATGGTGTTTGGGGTTTACCGGATATATTAGCTCATCTCTCCACAAATTTGAGCTACTACTTGTAGTTGGAACTACTCTTCATGTATATCCAGATCTTTATCATTCACAGTTCACATACTTTCAGGTAATACAAATAATGTCTGTTTTTCTTTAGAATTTGTTTCTTTCTAGAGTAATACCTGTTACATTATTGTAGCAACTATATTTAACTATATGTAATTTTATATCTAATAACTATATATTAATAGTAAGTATAAACTTGAGAGGGGCCCAGTGACACCTTAAATATTAGAAATTGCCTTTATAAATTATAACAGTTTTTAAAACTTTTGAAAATTCACAGTAATAATGCAGATGTTTTACATACTATTCCTAAATTAGCAGTATATTGATATACACAATTATATATATGGATATTATGTATTTATACATATGTATCAAACTTTAAACTACATAAGATGTTGGCCCAAACTTTAAAAAGTAGGAAATATGAAGTTAATTCCAAGTGTATGTCTTCCTTGTAAATAAGCCTAAATATATTTGCTCCACAATAATTTGTAAAGGAAATAATAAGAGTTTATGAAACTTACCTTTAAAAATTGCAGTTAGTCATACAATATTATTTATAAATACCTGTTACATTCTTTATAATGATTAAATAACAGTACTTATAATTATTATTTAATTTATAATAATTAGATATCTTTCAAATATGATATACTGAATCACATTGTTTTATAATTATTCAATAAACAGTAATTATTAGTCACGTTCTTTGTAATTGTTGAGTAATAGTCATGTGCTCATTGTTCTGTTACTTACTTGGTCAAAATGATAAAATATGTATATGTGACATTCAAGTCAAAAATATCTCAAATACAGTCATTTTCTGACTCAAACTTGATCATTTATACACATTATCATGGAAACACTAGAATGTGCATTGTTTTCTTAATAAATATTTTTAAATAATTTGGGAATAAAATGGTAGTAGAATTTTAAAGAAGTAATTTAGAGAAACAGAATTCCTACTCCACAGAAAAAAGAAAATGCACTCCAACTTTATTGATTTTATTTATTTGTAATACCAAAGCTATTATTTTCAGAACAATATTAACTTTAGCTGCAAAATAACAACCTGTAACTCAATGTTTTTGATAGCTGGAGGAAAGAATATGCAAATATAATTCATAAAAAGCAAAAAGCAAATGCCGCACAAACCCAGAAAAAAAGCTGAGTCCCTAACAATCCCAGTCAAGAATATTGAAACCACAGAGCACTATCGTGGTTCAAGCTTTCACTTCTGTCAACGTCTTTGGACATAAATCCCCCGTCTTTTACTGGGCTATATCCTGAGGCTTGGTTATCATAAGTGGAGTGGCTAGGGCAGCAGAGATACACGTTTAAAACTCTTAATACAAAATGTGCTTTCTGAACATTCATATCATTATATGCTCTGTGCACTGCTGTCTAGATTTACAAAATTATCGTGGGCATTTAGTACCTACCTTAGGACATCATTGTACATAATTATAGAGAATATGCCTGATAGTCAAAACAATAATATATCCTTTTTACAAACCTATTAAATTAGCCAAATTAAGAAAAATATTACCTATGTCAGCAAAGGTACAGTATAAAATACATTCAGGGCCTTAAAATTGCTATAGCCCCTGATAGATCACTTTTCAGTGAGAAGTGAGAATAGATCAAAATTTTATGTACAAAGATATTCATTATGGAATTGTTTATGAGAGAAAAAAAATGAGAACTGCTTAAATTGATGAAGAGCATAGTAAGTCATTATGTGAATTTGACCATAAAATGATGACTATAGGCCAGGTACAGTGGGTCACACTAGCAGTCCTAGCACTTTGGGAGGCCAAGGCAGGAGGATCATTTGAACCAAGAAATTTGAGACCAGCCTGGGCAACATAGCAAGACCATATCTCTAATGAAAAAAAAAATCAGCCAGGCATGGTGGTGCATCCCTATGGTCCTAGCTACTCAGGAGGCTGAGGTGGGAGGATCACTTGAGCCATGGAGTTCAAGGCTGCAGTGAGCTTGGATCATGCCACTGCACCCCAACTGAGAAACAGAGCAAGACCCTATCTCTAAAAATGAAAAAAAAAGATGATTATGATGATTTTATAACAACTTAGAAATATGATTCTTTTATTTAAATGCAAAACAGTATAAAATTACATAGAATATATGTAAATATACATATGTATGTAAAATACCTATGAAATGAAAAAATGGAAAAAAATAAACCAACTTATTACAAATTATTAATCGTCTCTAGCTTCCTGCTCTAGTATCATCTCTAATTTTTTTCTTACTAGTCTGTTTTTCACAAAATATCTAAAATTAGCCCACATGGCTCTAACCATTTTAGATAGATAGATAGATAAATAGACATAGATAGGTAGATAGATAGGTAGGTAGATAGATATAGTCAAATCATATTTAGTGAAATTTTCAATTTTTAATGTTGTCTTTCATTCTGGTTTATAATTTGTATAGTTTAATTTATATTAATGACTAAGTGATTTTCATTTGTATCTCTCTATATATGGCCATGTTTATATTTTTCTAATGTAATAAATAAAAATGATCTCAGTTATTTTATGGCTAAAAAATAATTTTTTCAGGAAGCTTAGGTATCACAAGCATTTTTGCAAATTCACATACAGAGAACCCACTGTATTGGACAGATTGTTTCTTGATGGGCCCACTTTGGTCTTCCTTGTTGGCCCTCACACTTTTAATTTCAATCAATCTTTATTCATTTTATTGACAACATGTCTTTCTTTAGTCAATTTCATATTTTTCATATTTAAATGAAAAATTCAATGCCAAATTGCTTAATTTAAAATATCAGTTGTCTGCAAGACCGATTATTGATATTATTCACTTATTTATTCAAATGATATTTAGTGAGCACCTATTATGGGTCAGGCACTGTTCCGGATACTGAAGACAGAGCAGTGGACAAGGCAGAGAAGGTCCCCACCTTACTATTAAGCTTAAATTCTAGAGAGCAAACAGTTCACAAAAAAGTACACAAAGGAATATGAAATACAAACAGGATTACTGGGAATGCTCTTGGGAAGAAGCCAGCAGGGTGAGGATAGAGATTGTGAGGTGGGGTGCTATTTTAGATAAGGTGCTCATGGAAGCCCTCTCAGAAGAGGTGAAATTTGAGCAGAGACTAAATGCAGTGAAGGAGAAAGCCTTGAGGTCTAGGAGAAGCATTCCAGGGAGGAAGAACCACCGTGCACGTGTCCTGAGGTGGGAGCATGATTGTTAAGCTCGGGGAATAGCACAAAGGCCATTGTGCCCGGGCTGCAGTGAACTCAGGGCACATGGTCCTATGGGAAATAGTAAAGTCTCACAAAATGCTGTGTTCTTGCAGACCTCATGTAAGGACCACCATGATAATGTTGACTGGTGTTTTTTGTGCATTTATTATATGTCAGGCACTGTGCTGAGTGCACTGTCTCACTTGTTTCTCATAACAGTCTTGTGAGATAAGGACTATATGTGTAAGTCGAGGTCTCAAGAGATCTGAAGACTTGCCCAAGACCAGATACCTAGCAAACAGTGGTGCTGAAATTTATTTCCAAGAAGTTTAATTTCCGAGTTCATATTCTTAGCCGTGCAATTTCTACAGCATCTCACTATGAATCAACAGAGTAATCTTTGAGAGACAGACTCAGAAATGGGACCGGGAAAATTGCTTTGGAAATAACCACAAAATGTTCTGAAGGGCTTATCTTTGAGAGTATGATTTACTTTATTTCATATCTATAGGAACACAAAATCAAAAGGCTTTATTGGGTAGACAAAGTAAAAAACCTACTTATCCCCAAAGAAATGAAAAGGCATAATTAGAGTCACTGACAAGGAGTTTTCCTTCCCAGGGATGCACATTTAACCCTTTGAAAATGCTGATCAAATATCCATTGTGGGAGTTGTATTAAGTTCTATTTCTTCAAGCTAATGAAATATTAATTTATCAGACTTGCACAGATGTGCATAGGCTGTCTTTATTAGAATTTGGGATAGGACTCAAAATTACTTAGACAATCTTTTAAATTTCATTTTAGTACAAGCGAAGAAAACACACAGTCCTGAAATTTGAGCTGTAAGCCAGTTAAATTGTTCCTGTAAACTTGCCCGGATTCAGCTGTTCACAGTTAGATAGTTGAATCATTTATGTCCGAGAATAGATGAACCTAGTAAAAATGTGAAGTCTTTCCAGATTATTATTCTGAATATTAATATAAATGTTAATATTTTAATAGTTCTTATGATAAAGCTGTTTGCTTATTATTTGGAAAGATGACCTGAGTGTACTGTGTTCCGATTTGGGAATGTGTGTTAAGAATTACAGCAGGAAAAACTAGTAGCTTAATCGCAACGTTTAATGTAACAACATGATTTCTCACATACATTTTCTTCTTTACGTATTATGTCAAGAATTTTTAATTACCACTAAGGAAATATACATTTTCACAACTTCTTTAATCATTTGTCCAGTTTACTTGATGTGCTCCTACAAACCGTCCCGTTTGTGTTCTGTAGCTAATAGAAATGATAAGATTCACCGTCCGTATTTCCTGTTAGATCCAACTCTAGGGAGGGCAAATGTGGTTTCACGTATAGCAAAATTCAGAGGCTAAACGGGTGTTACTGGGACTCAGCCTACTCCTTCCCCTACCTTTCTTTGTATTTCTTCTCATTCTAAATGGGCTTTCTCTGTGTGGTGGCACAGATGGCTCCGGAAGCTCAAGGCTACATGGTTCCTACAGCAGCACCCTTTGGGGATAAAAATTAGGACACCTCTTATTAGAGGTGTTCAGCAAAAGTCCCAAAGATGACACAGGTGACTCTGAATACTCTGGCAAAGCCGAGATCATGGGAGTTGTGGAGTCCCTCCTGGACCCCAGGGACTAAGAGTTGAGTAGGCATGATGTGCCAAAGGAAAATCAGGAAGAATAGGAAGCTAAGGAAAGGCAAAAGCAAATGTGTCATTTTGTACATCTAAAAATTAAATATCTAGTTGTTAAAATGCATTTCCTATTCCTTACTGTATTCCAAATACACTATTCATCTTTCACAGAAGACTTAACCTATTATTGATATCAAACCATCTTGCACTACCGTTGTACATACCATATTTAATTTATGCCAAGAACAAAATTTTCTTATTTTCATATCTCCAAATTCGGAATCTATCTTATAATTAGTGGTATGTTCTGCTTTAATTGACAGTATTTTTTATTTCTTAGTGGTACATAAAAAAATTATGACATCTTGGACTAAATGAAAAGTGGTATTTTTCCATACTGTATATTTCAGCTTTTAATTATATATTAATTTATACCTTTTAATCCTATTATACTCCCTCTGTAATAGTAGTCATTGAATCATATTTGTATAACACAAGGTTTGGCACATAATAAATCAGTATTTGTTAAATGAATGAGTGAATGAATTTATTAATTAGTGGTCAGTGGGTTTTTTGCAAATATATACATGCAAAACATCTATATATATGTACATTTTATATATTTATTTATAATATATATGTATATATAGAGAGAGAGAGAATATACATAAGTTAGGCAGGTATAAGGAAGATTCAAAAATATAAGGCTTTATAAGATAGAAGTTTGTTTTTCTGAAGTAGTTTGTGGGCATCCTAGGGAAAAAAGGTTTCTCTGCTGCACATGGTCGTTAGAGAAGCCAACCTGTTGGGTAGGATAGGACCTGTCACATTCCATGCAAGGCTTCTATTTCTTATTAAAAGAGACTACTCCAGTCCTTTCCATTTGCAGGCCAGAGAAAGGTATAAAAAGAGTACCCAGGGCAAGTTTAACTTAATGTACCAAACGTCGTACAGATCACTTCCTTTCACTTTCCATAGGTCTGACCCTAATTCACTGGAGACACCTAGCTGCAAGTGAGGCTGAAAAGTGTAGTTTATTGCCCTAGATGGCCACCTGGTAGACTAAAATTTAGGTATTATTTAATTAATATTCTTCTATTATTTAAAGGAAGAAGTAAGAAAATGGATATTGGAATAGCAGTTTCAGCCAGAAGTAAAGATTACTTGATAGAAGTTTTGGATATTTTTTATGAATGTGTAATCATACCTGGAAAGGTTTATTTTATAAGACAATGAATATAACTAATACAGTTGAGTATCCCTTATCCAAAATGCTTAGGACCAGAATGGAATATTTACATATACATAACGAGATATCTTGAGGATGAAACCTAAGTGAAATGTATTTGAATATTTAGATTTTGAATATAATGAGATATCCTGGGGATGAGACCTAAGTCTAAACATGAAATTTATTTATGTTTCATATACACTCACATATATGTGAGTAATCACATAATATGTTAAAACGCTTAGTTACAACCATTTTCCTGCATCCGTTCATTTGGGATTTATTAAGTTCTTGCTATAGGGCAGGCACTGAGCTAAACCGATGGCTCAGTTATTACGTTGTTGTTTTTAGTCACTAAATGCTCAAATGGATAAGTGTGAGTTTTATACAGCACTATAAAAATTGTGTTTTCATATGAACTTATTTAAGATTCAGTGTAAATAAATTATCACGTGTGTATGTTTTTCTCTCTCGCGATAGGTTCTTCGGGTAGTTCGTCTGATTAAGATTTCACCTGCATTAGAGGACTTTGTGTACAAGATATTTGGTCCTGGAAAAAAGCTTGGAAGTTTGGTTGTGTTCACTGCCAGCCTCTTGATTGTTATGTCAGCAATTAGCTTGCAGATGTTCTGCTTTGTGGAAGAACTGGACAGATTTACGACATTTCCAAGGGTAAGAATTTTAAAATGCACTCAGTTTAATCCATTATTCTTATTTTAGTAATAATGATTAACATCAAAGTAATTTCACATGAGCAATGATTCAGAAGTATTGCCATATTTTTGATAACTTGGGATAATTAAATTTTAATATTTAAAACCATTTCTTCTACAGGGTGAAGGTGTTTGAGCATATTTTCAGCATTGTGAGATGATACATCAGTTCTAAAGTTCTAGAGATAACCTAATAGAATTAGATGTTGAAACCTGGAAGCTAGGGCTCTTAGCACCTATAAATTAAAATATGGCAAAATTTTAAAATAAAGTTTGTGTTTGTAAGAGTTAACATTTTTAATCTGTTTTATAGTTCATATATTTTTATGTCAGGCACAATCTAGAAGGAATCTTTTGATTTTCAATATAACAAAATTTATAGACTCTTCAGATCTGGGCTGTCTTTAGGAGATAATCTAGTTCATACCTCTGCTTTTTTGTTAGAATTTTCTTAGGCTAAATAGGAAGTTAAAAATCAATTGATCCCCAAACAGAACTTATGTATAAGGTACATCCCCTACCCAAGAAGGATCCTGAAATTTAACTCCATGTGCACTCAGAAACATAAAAAAATATAATGACCAAGACAAAGAATATATATGTACGTATGTTCACCATAAGTTGAAATAGTGAGGTCTATTATATGGAAAGAATAATCTTGGAGTAAAAACAGCATATATTTTTTAAAGTTAAGCTTTGACAGCAAAAGGGTCTGTGCTTTTAATGGATAGACGAATATAGCTTGGTTTATATTTTTAAAATCTTGTGCTAAATTTTTACTTTAGCTACTAGTGTTGACATTCATCCTTTTATAACCAGAGTCTTCATTCACACATTGCGAAGCATTTGTTGTGTGCCTACAAAGAGGCAGTTTTGATGATCCTGGGGACATAAATACAACTAAGTTCCCAGTCCTCAAGAAATTCTCAGTTGAGAGGTGTAACCAGTAAATAACATAAGGCAAAACTGCCTTGGTGAAGGCAGGCGCGAGTGCTCTGGGAACCCAGGGATGAGGTTCGTAACCAAGAACGGAAAAGCCCAGGAAGGCCTGCAGGAACAGATGGCTACTGAAGCACAGCTGGATGCAGCCAAATGAGGTGTAAGGGAACAGTGTCCCAGCCACAGGAACAGCATGTGCCCAAGGTCTGAGATGAGCATTTTCTTGTTCTTAAAGGTTGCAGAACTTACCATTGATTCTTAAATCAATTGTAAAAGGAGGACATAAGGCCCAGGAACTTTTAAGTTGGATGAGAGTGTGATCGTGGTTAAATGCTGAGGAGCGAGAGCAAGTGCAAGGTGAGGGCAGAGCTGTGTGAGATCAAGAGGGCGGTGGCAAAGGTCCTGGGGAGGCGGAAGAGGCAGTAGCCAGGACGTCGGGACAGGTGCCGAGCTGCCAGGGGTGGAAGCGGTCCTTAGGCCAACAAGCCAAGCCGAAAGTCACAATCAGGCCATGGTTTGCTTGCCGTGACTGTGCATGAAGAGGCAAAAGTGGGCATCACTCCCAGTCCTCCACGTTCCCCACTCACAGCCTGGGCGAAGTGAGGTGGAGTCAGGTGGATCGGCGCAGGTGTCGGGAAGGGAATCTTTCCACTGCTGGGCCGTCCTGGTCCCTTTCACGGATCCGGGAGGGAGCACAGAAGGGGCAAAGGGCTAGGAGTGGGAAACACCTGAGGCAGAATGGAGAGAAGTGCCTCGGCTGGGCCCCCAGGCAGGAGGCCTCTGAGTGGAGGCACCTGGGCTGACACTGCAGCTGTCCCTGTGAGCCGCTGGCCCGGCGGGGAGAGGGCCTGAGTCTTGAGTGCAGCTCCCTCCAGAAAATGCAGTGCCCTGGCTGTGCACCAGCTCTGGGCGGTGGAGGGCAGCTTTCCCCCTGGAGGCCTGCCAGGCAAGGCCTGGTCATTGCCTGCAGTGGGACCTGAAGGATCACACAGAGGAGGTTGGCCTGGAGGGTCAGCTCTTCCTCCAGAGAGGGAGGTACGCAAGCAAGGATGACAGCAACGTCATCCTTCTGGGCCTGCCCCCTCACTGGGTAAATACAAAGAGCAGGCGGCCATATCCCTTATCCCACACGGGGACAGAGATTGTTTTTATCATGCTTCCTCTTTCAGTCCAGTTTAATTCAGCGTGTTACTGAAGGCCCGCTAAGAGTCAGCCATTGTTCCAGGCATAGGGGATCCTAAAAGAAAAAAACCACCCCGATTCTATTCTTTATCTACCCCATTTTATCTTAATGTCATATCTTAACTTCATCTTTACCATTCCCTCTCATTTCACCTCACTGATTTTATATTCCTTACCCAAAACTTCTTTGACCCAGATGGTTTCTGGAGTTCAGAATTTTCCAAATAGTCCTACAATAGAAGGGTAATGCCACCCCCCGGAGTTGTCTGAGTCATCACCTTGTAATCAACACGTTAATATTTCAGTAGCAGAACATCAACCTTCAGACAAAGAATGATACCTAAAGGAAATACATAAGTCTTAGGTCAGATTAGATTTTGCCACTAAATGAACTACAAAAAAAAAAAAAATTTGAGTATTTTCAGAAATTTTTTAATTTTGGAGTTGTAAAGAGTGAGTAGGGGCTGCGGGCCTGTATAAAAAGCATTGCACTTAAAGGTCTGCAGTTTTCTTGCTGTCCAGGTCTGATTTTGCATCAGAGCTCCATCACTTTCTAGCTGCATGACATGGGACAAATTATTCTTTTAAGCCTTTATTTTTTTCACATCCAATATGTAAGTAAAAATGGTATTTTTCTCCCACATGTGTCTATGAAATAATACACAAAAATGAAACACCTGGGTTTAGAAAGCATTTTTTAAAAGGTTAGGCTATAGTATACATAATGCATTTGAAATTGGTAATATTATTTTCTGTATAAAAGACAAAGCTGCTTTTTAGATCCATCCCTGACTTAGCCCCTCTAGCTTTGCCATTTTCCAGCCATAACAGTAATCAAGTAGCATTACATTTTCAGATCTCCAATTACTCAATTGTGCCTTTCTCCCTGATTACTTTGACCATCTTAATGAAAGCAGCTCAGCAGCTCTGAGGCCCCCTAATCAGTTATTCAGCAGATGACAATGGTGACAGCCTGAGCATGTGAAGTGAATAGAAGTAGATTTTCCTTTGCACGTCAATGTAATTAAAAGTTAAATTCCTGAAAAATAATCAAATTTTACAAGAAACGTTTTTAAAAACTACAATTGCAAAAAGGAGTCATTATCGTTCCTAACCAAATAACGCACTACTGATGGATAGTACTTGCCCGATAGAGAATCATCAGAAAAGATGATTAAAAACACATTGCAGTCGATGCTAGATTTCTTTCCAGAGACTCCTCCGTGGATCTCATTCCCCTCCCTTCTCTTGAGGACATCTTCCTAATTATCCAGTGGCTGAGTGCAGGAGGTAGGTTGGTTAATTACAGTGCTAGCCAAAGCACAGCACATTAGAACAAATTGTCTGTAGGAAAAACCACATAATATATCCAAAAGTAAAATAGAAACTTTAAAAATCAACAATCACATCTGTGTTTGTCAGGGATATTGGTCTGTAGTTTTATTTTTCTATTGTATCCTTGTATGGTTTTGGTTATTGGGGTGATACTGACCTTATTGAATGAATTAGAGGGGATTCTCTCCTCCTCTATTTTTTGGAACAGTTTCAGGAGGATTGTTATTCGTTCTTCTTTGTTTGTTTGGTAGAATTTGATTGTGAATCTGTCTGGTCTTGCCTTTTTTGGGGGGAAGGAGGAAGATTTTTTGTTACTGATTCAATCTTGCTACTCGTTATTGCTCTCTTCAGGATTTCTATTTTTTCCAGGTTCAAACTTGGAAGGTTATATGTTTCTAGGAATTTATCCATTTCCTCTAGGTTTTCTAGTTTGTGAACATATAGTGTTCATAATAGTCTCCGATGATCTTTTGTATTTCTGTGGTTATCAGTTGCAATGCCTCATTTTTCATTACTGATTTTGTTTATTTGGATCTTTTCTCTTTTTTTCTTGGTTAGTCTAGCTAGTGGTGTATCAATTTTGTTTATCTTTTTGAAGAACCAAGTTTTTCTTTCATTGGTCCTTTGTAATTTTTGTCTTTATTTCATTTAATTCTGGTCTGATATTTATGAACATAGACACAAAAATCCTCAACAAAATTCCACCAAACTGAATCCAACAGCACATCAAAAAGACAATACACCATTATCAAGTGGGTTTTATATGAGGGATACAATGATGGTTCAACATATGCAGATCAATAAATATGATACATCATATAAATAGAATTAAGGACAAAAACCATATGATCATCTCAATAGACTCAGAATAAGCATTTGATAAAATTCAACATCCCTTCATGATAAAAACCTGAACAAACTAGGCATAGAAGGAACATACCTTGAAATAATAAAAGCCATATACGACAAACCCATAGCCAACATTATACTGAACAGGGAAAAGTTGAAAGCATTCTAAGAACTGGAGCAAGACAAGGATGTCCATTTTTACCACTACTATTCTGCATAGTACCAGAAGGCTTAGCCAGAGCAATCAAGCAAGAGAAAGAAATAAAAGACATCCAAACTGGAAAGGAGAAAGTCAAATTATCCTTGTTTGCTGATGATATGATTTATATGATCTTATACCTAGAAAAACCTAACAACTCCACCAAAAAACACTTGGATTTGATCAATGAATTCAGTAAAGTTTCAGGATATAAAATCAACCTACCAAAACCAGTAACATTTCTATAAACCAGTAACAATCAATCTGAGAACAAAATGAAGAAGGCAATTCCATTTAAAATAGCTACAAAAAAACTTAAGAACATATTTAACCAAGAAAGTGAAAGCTCTCTATAAGGAGAACTACAAAACACTGATGAAAGGAATTGTAGATGACACATCTCATGCTCATGGGTGAGAAGAATTAATATCATTGAAATGATACTGCCCAAAGCAAATCTACAGATTCAGTGCAATCCCCACCAAAATACCAGCACCATTTTTTTTACAGAATTAGAAAAACAGACCTAAAATTCATATGGAACCAAGGAAAGAGCCCAAATATCCAAAGTAATCCTAAGCAAAAAAAAAAAAAAAAAACTAGAGGAATCACATTACCTGATTTCAAATTATACCGCAAGGCTACAGTAACCAAAATTAAAAATAGACACATAGGTCAATGAACAGAATAGAGAATCCAGAAATAAAGCTACATCTCTACAGCCAACTGATCTTTTACCAAATCAGCAAGAACCTACAGTGGGAAAAGGACACCCTTTTCAATAAATGGTGCTGGGAAAATTGGATTGCTATATGCAGAAGAATGAAAGTGGATCCCTATATCTCACCACATACAAATATCAACTCAAGATTGATTAAAGATTTAAAATGTAATCCTGAAACCATAATAATACTAGGAGAAAACCTAGGGAAAACTCTTCTGGACATTAGTCTAGGCAAAGAATTCATAACCAAGGCCTCAACTGCACAAGCAATGAAGACAAAAATGACACAGGGGACTTAATTAAACTAAAAAGCTTCTGCACAGCAAAAGAAATAATCAACAGAGTGAACAGACAACCTGCGGAATAGGAAAAAATATTTGCAAACTATGCATCTAACAGGGGACTAATATCCAGAATTTACAAGGAACTCAAACTCCACAACAACAAAACAAATAATCCCATTTAAAAGCGAGCAAAGGACATGAATAGACAATTTTCCAAAGAAGACATATAATGGCCAACAAAAAAAAAAAAGAAAAGAAAAAGTGCTGAACATCACTGATCATCAGAGAAATGCAAATTGAAACCACAGTGAGATGTCATCTTACATCAGTCAGAATGACTATTTTTTAAAAGACAAAAAATAACAGATGTTGGTTAGGATGCAGAGAAAAGGAACACTTATACACCATTGGTAGGAATGTAAATTAGTACAACCTTTGTGGAAAACAATATGGAGATTTCTTAAAGAACTAAAACTAGAACTACTATTCAATCCAGCAGTCCCACTACTGGGCATCTACCCAAAGCAAAAGAAATCATTATATCAAAAAGATACCTGCACTTGTATGTTTATTGCAGCACTATTCACAATAGCAAAGATATAGAATCAACCTACATGTCCATCAGCAGATGAGTGGATAAAGCAAATGTGTGCTATTCAGCCATAAACAAATGAAATCATCCCTTTTATAGCAACATGGATGGAACTAGAGGCCATCATCTTAAGTGAAACAAGTCAGACACAGAAAGACAAATATCACATGTTCTCACTTATAAATGGTAGCTAAATAATGTGTACATATGGACATAAAGTATGGACTGATAGAAATTGAAGACTTGGAAGGTTTGGGGAAAGGAGGGGGATGATGAGAAATACTCTAATGGGTACAATGTATATTATTCAGGGGATGGATACATTAAAAGCCCAGACTTTACTACTATGCAATTTATCCATGTAACAAAATTGCACTTGTAACCCTTACATTTATACCAATTTTTTTAGAAAGGGGAAAAAAATCAACAATTGTATATATTATCTGGACTTCAGTCCAGGCAGTCTTAGAGGCTGGCAACCAGCAACAGGTACAGACAGCAACATGTACAGATTGCGGAAGCACTTGTGAGACTTAGGGAGAGTGCTCACCCCGAAGAAAGGAGGGGCGCAGCAGAGGCAGGAGGACCTGGCTTGGCAAAGTAGAATCAGTGTTGGTGCCAGGGAAATAATTTATCTGTGGCTGCTTCTCCAACCTGATCTTGACCCAGCCACCCAGGTGGTATATACTCTCTAGGGAAATAGGGCTAGACGTAAAACTAAAAACTGGTTTAATTAGACCAGATGGTATCTTGGGCTCCAGAATCCCAGTGTGCAATCCCTCTAAGAGGATGGACACCTAGAGGCAGTTAGTTTCCCCATCAGGATTCCAAGAAGAGAATCCTGGAGTAGTGGAGAGACAGCAGAGAAAACGGCAGCCTGGGCACAGTAAGTGACCCTCTCATGGTGCCCCCACATGTGGAAGAGCTAGGTACCTACTGAAATAGCAGGAGGATCCTAAAGGGAAGCGAGACTGCAAATGCACACACGGGAAGGAAGGCAATCATCAAAGCCTGTGGAAATTTGCCCTGAGTGTTCATAAGCTACTGTAGCCCAAGGGACCTTCAAGTTGCCTGTTTACTTCATTTCTTTAATACTCCTCTTCCTTCTTCCTGTATTGGGTAGTGGGAAAATGTATAGATTTTGGAATCATGCTTAAGCACTGTTGACTTAGTATGTGGTCTTGGGTGACATTTAATTTGTCTGAGCTTTACTCATTTTTAAAATGGAAGCTTAGAGTGTTTGGATATCCCACCTAAAGCTACACAGCTTGAAAACTGAATTTGCAGTTCCCTGCTGTTCCTACTAACTTTCATCCATCAGGCTCACATGTGTCCTGGAAAGTGGCCGATTGATCAGGAAATATTTATTGAGTTCCAAGAATAAAAACGTTATTGTCAATCCATACCTGGAAGGAAATCATCTGAACTAGTTCATCACAAACTTCCTGGAGGACTTAAAGAAATCAAGAAGGTGCACAAGGCATTAACATTGTTGGAGCATAGTCTGTGACGATGGGAAAGATCTCGCCAGGATCCCAGGCCTGCACCGGCACTCCATGTCCAACAGCAGAAGCAGCGTTTGTTGAAGAAGATCCAAAGCATGAGACAAGTGAAAGGATGTTCCAGGTGACAGCTAGCGAATAGGTTTTCGAATGCAGAAGGAATGACAGTGCTGAGCCAACCAAACATCTCTTACATACTCTACCTAGGTCAACTTGACAGATTCTTTTTTCCATTATTGTTCATTCCTCCAGGGCTCTTGTTATCCTCCGCCATTGCCCCTTATCCCACCAGAAATATCTGCCTAATTCTGTTGCAAATGCTTTGGCTGCAAGTAACAGAAAACTCAAGTCCAGCTGACCTAAACAGCAAGGAAATGTATGTCACAAAACTCAAGAAATTAGGTAGATTTCAGCAAGTCAAGACTGGATCTTTCACTGAAATTCCCTTTATTGTTATTTAGATTGTCAATGTCCCCCCAAAAATAAGTGTTGAAGTCCTAACTTCCAGTATCTCAAAATAGGACCTTATTGGGGCTAGAGGTAATGGAGTTAAAATGAGGTTGTTTGGGTGCACCCTAATCCAATAGGACTGATGCTTCTATGAAAAAGGGATATTTGAGCCGGGCGCGGTGGCTCACGCCTGTAATCCTAGCACTCTGGGAGGCCAAGACAGGCGGATTGTTTGAGCTCAGGAGTTCGAGACCAGCCTGAGCAAGAGCGAGACCCCGTCTCTACTAAAAAAATAGAAAGAAATTAATTGGACAACTAAAAATATATAGAAAAAATTAATGGGGCATGGTTGCGCATACCTGTAGTCCCAGTTACTCAGGAGGCTGAGGCAGGTGGATCGCTTGAGCCTGGGAGTTTGTGGTTGCTGTGAGCTAGGCTGATGTCACTCTAGCCCGGGCAACAGAGTGAGACTCTGTCTCAAAAAAAAAAAAAAAAAAAGAGAAAAAGGGATATTTGGACGTAGACAGACATGTGTAGGAGGAAGACAATGTGAAGACCCACAGGAGATGGCCGTGGGATTGGAGTGGTGTCTACAAACCAAGCCACACCAGGGAATGCTGGCACACACCTGGAGCTAGAAGACCAAAGCAGGATTTCCCCCTGGAGCCATCTGAGAGGGCATAGCTCCGCCAACACCTTGATTTTAGACTTCTAGCCTCTGCAACGGAGACACAATAAATTTCTGTTGTGGTAAGCCACCAGGTTTGTGGCACTTTGTTACAGCAGCCCTAGCAAACCAATACAGTTCCCTTTCCCCTGTGTTGTCTTCGTGTGTTAGCAAAACGGATGTAACATTTCCAGGCTTCACGGTAATATCTGGAGGAATAACCGGGTCCTCTCTTCCCAGGTATGCTTCTTAGCAACAAGAAAACCTTTCTCAGTGTCGCTGTTTCCCCAGCAAATTTTCCATCATCTCTCATTGGCAAGATTAAGTAACACGGTCATTCCTACTCCCTGGCAAGATGGCTGGAATTAAAATGACTGGCTTGGATTAATTATATAGCAAGAAATTAATGTTGCAGAGGCAGCCATTAAAAACACTGCAATGGTCAGACCCAAAACCTAGACAAGATTTCTGTCTCTCATCTCTTGTCTCCAAAGTTCCTTTATACCCTGTGCAAATAGACACGTGTTAGAAAGAGACCTGGTGTTTAATTCCTCTCACCAGAAGCATCTGGGCCCAGCTCCTTCCCAAGATGCTCAAATAGGCACCTGCAAAGCAGCCAGCATAGGACCAGGCACAGAGTAGAGCAGCTGTAGATTCTTGCTTTCCCTGTTTTTACAGCACTGGCCACTTTCTGTCATATACCAAGAACATGCACACACAGGTCTTATCGCCTCTCCTCGTCTACAGGTGTTTTGGGGCTGTGTGTTCCCCATGCCTCCCAGAGCGTGACATGGTGCTGGGCAATTAGTAAGCGTCAGCAAGTAGAGTCAGGGAGGAGCACTGCTGGGAGCACCTCAGCAGACAATCCCATGAGATGGAGAAGGAGCGCTTGAATTTTTTCAATGGGAAAAAAAAAGAATGATATGTTGATAGAATTTAATAAAACAACTTTGAAGATCATCTCAAGCTTTCTCAAACTTTCTATTCTAGTTTGGACCAAACAGATACACTGCTAAATAGAAATGACAAGTAACATCAAATCCTGCTGTAATATGCAACAGTTCCTGTTTTGTTGGGATGACTATATTGCGGTATGAGTACAATTTAGATTAACTTTTCATGATGGAACAGCCTGTAAAGGTCATAAGACAGATTGGCACAAGCAAGAGCAACCACAGTCTTTCTGTAATAAAAACAAAAACAAGTTGCCTGGTTTCCTGTAATGGCCTGACAAAAGCTTGTAAGCAGTTTCACTGAGGTTCCACTCAGTTTTTCCTTCCAGTTGCTATATAAAGCTGCTGCCTCTAAGTTACTAAAATACATGCAGTAAATATTCACTGTACATCTTCAACTAGCTCTATATTTTTATTCCTTCTAATTTCCCACAAAAATAGCAATAAAAAGGCTTCATTTGTTTTGCAGTTGTGCAAATGGGTATGGTTTTTATTTATAAATAGTATAACCATATATAACCATCTATAACCCTCCATAACCAAAGTACTTGAATTTTAATATTTATTTGATATAGGTTTTTGTAATTTGCATTCTCTAAATGCTAATTATTAGTGCTATTGAATTTTCACTAAGATCATGTCCAAAAGAGTTATTGTACCATATAAGTAATAAATGCATCAAAATACTTAATTACCATTTCCATTTCCTGTCACCACCCAAGTGACGAATTATGCTTTTAGTTGTATTGAAAGAATTACAGAGACATTTGTCAGAAGTTAGAGAGTACAATTGCATTTTTAATAAATTCAAGGTTTATCTTCAAAAGTATTAGTTCAATTAATATTGATGAAATCTTTATTAATTTTTATTTTATTTTATGTTTCATATATTTTAAATTTTGTCATGAAATATTTGACATGCAAAAAGATATAAAGAATATAAAACATATTTCTCTGTGACCGCACATACAGCTTAGGAACCACAACACTAGCAATAGATCTGAGGACCTTGGGCCTCTCTGATCACTCCCCTCTCACTTTCTCCTGTAAAAAACCACTTTTCTGAATTTGATGTTTATGATCTTAGTAGATGTCTTTACCCTTTTAGTGCATATACAAACATCAACTGAAAATCGTATATCTTTTGCATAATTTCAGCTTCCCTCATATGGTTTTATACTGCACTATTTCTTCTGCTAATTTATTTTATTGCTTAACATAATGTTTATAATATTTGTCTAACTGAATACATTGACCTGTATTTTATTTTTTGTGATTGCTGTACAAAATGCAATTTTATAAATGTATATAAAAGGTATTATGTGTAGTGTACTGTTTATATAAACACTACACAACTTATTTTGTCATTCTCCTGTGTGGTAGGCAAGTTCTCAGATGTCCCCCAGGATATCTTCCCCCTAGTGTATATACCCTGCATAGTCCCCTACCCTTGGGTATAGGAAGCACTTACGAACATGATGGGCTTTCACGCCTGGGAATAGGCTAATAAGTATTTGATGTTGAGTCGATCAAAAAGGAGATTATCTTGGTGGGACTGACTAAGTCAGAGGTACTGGGCCCTTCTTGAAGAGAGAAATTCAAACAAGAAAGGGTCTTCTGTTGGCTTTAAAGAAGCTGCCCTGTTGTGAAGGGCTAGGTGGCCAGGACCTTCAGTCCCACAACCAGAAGGAACTAAATTCAGATAACAACCCAGATGAGGCTGGAAGAAGACCCCAAGCTCCAGAAGAGACTGAAGCCCAGCCAACACCTTAATTGCAGCCTTTTGAGACTCTGAGCAGAGACACAGTTACAGCATGCCCACGCTTATGACCTACAGAAACTGAGATAACAAATGAATGTTATAAGTTGCTAAATTTGGGGCAATTTGTTACACATCAGTAGAAAACTAATGCATCCAGGTGTTTGTGTTTGTTTCTAAATTTTGTAAATCTAAACAGTGCTGCCCTGAACATTGCACGTGAAATTATTTATCACATGAAATAATTTCTTAGGGTATGTAGCTAGGAATAGAGTTGCTCAGTCTTAGAATTAACATATCTTCAACTCTAATAGATAGTGATAAACTTGTATTTCAAAGTAGTTGTACCAGTTGATCTGCTATCAGCAGTAATGAGAGTGTTCTCTACTTCACAACTCGGCAACACTTGGTCTGGTCAGGCTTTGTTTTGTTTGAAACATTTAGCTCTGCATTTAACCTGAATTGATTTTTGTGGCCACTGTGAGATAAGGAACAATTTTATTTTGTTTCTGTTTGGATAAACAATTGCCACGATACCATTTATTAACTAATCTATCCATTCCCATGGTCCTGCAGTGCCAGCTCGTTCATAATAGTTCCGTATGTGAGTGCCCAGGTCAAGACACACAAGCTCCCTTGTCATCTCTTTTTGCCATTGCACGTGTTTGGGGATCAACCTCCTCTCTAAGGGTTAAGCCCAATAACTCTACAGCTTTACTCAAGTATCTCAGGTAGCAATCTCCACCTTTCAAGGGCCCATGACTTTGTCCTTTATGCCTGACACAGCATTAAAAACCAAAGTCTAGCAGAGATCATAAATTTTCTAGGGAAGTTGACTTTTCTTGACCGTTTCTTAGTTTTTGGTCCCTTGAGTTTCCCTTATTTTGGGGCTATTAACTCAGCTTTTAAAAAGATGTTTGTTGCATTTTATACAAAATTTCCTGGGGTCTTAAAATCATTTTTTCCATACACGATCAGAAATTGAGGTCCACTGATAAATTTTTGAGAAGAAGAGGGGGAAAATCACACCATTGACTATCTTGAAGATGATAGATTTTTTTATGTAAGCACAACCTGAGGCAGGCCATCCCAATGTTTGCCTTCGCATCCAAAGCCTCACATTTTTTTTGCCTTTGCTTACATTAAGGATATTGTCTCCTCTTTGTGTCTCATACCCTCATCTTTATGCTCCCCTGATCTGCTATGCCATCGAAAATCATTTTTCTCAGAATATCTGATACATCCACTTACAGTGAAGACTAAATAAATCATGTGCCTATTTTGTTGCTGTTCATAATCCCATCAACATTCTTTATGCAATGGAGACCTACAGACATGGACAAATGTACTAATTATGCTCTTTAACTATGGTTATAGTCAACCTAAGCGAGAGCTCAAATTCAGTTCTAAAGTAATGTCAAAGATGTCCTGCAGAGTATTTAAAAATCCTGGGAACTTGCTATGTGCCCAGCCGCGTGCTTCCAAATATCATCTGATTTTAAAAAGAGGAAAGATTGCTTCCAGGGGAGGAGTCTGAAAAGCTTTATGAAGAGTTGTCTTTAGGGGTGAATATGATTTCAATAGGTAAGGATGTGGGTAGTGGTGTTAGCTGTGAACATGCCATTTAAGGAAAAACAAATGAGTACATCAGAGACATGGAGCGTCACAGGGCGTGGAAGGACACGTGACAAAGGCAGTGTGCAGTGGGGAGTAGGAGCCAGACCACGGAGGGTCTTCAGTGGTTGGAATCGTAACGGAGGGGAGCCATTGAAGCCTTTTTTCTCCTGGAGATTAGCAGAAGAGCTATTTTGAGGAAGGTTACGCCAGAAGAAATGTTATTTCTCTGAGGGAGTATTTTCATTGAACAAAATTCCTTTTTATTGACCAAAGACAAAATTTTATGACCAGATGATAAATTTCAGGCATTCTTTGGAGATAATTTTTTATTTTTTTTTTTCTGTGAGGCCATTACTGTATCAAATCTTTCACAGTCTCGTAAAGTGAGTCCTGTTTGAAGCTTTAGGCCAGACTGTTATCCATGCCTGGACATGACTCTGCAATGGAAACTAGCAATTTGTCTTATTTTAAAGTAATGCCATGATATAGTTTATTGTAACTGTCTCCCCAAAAATTCCTGTAAAATTAACTTTCTTTATTTCCTTTCCCCTGTAACATTAAGCTGGGTTTATTTTATTTGCTCTTATTTGAATTTATTTTTGTGGTGACTCATCAGTGGCATGGTGATAAAATAATATCTTATGCACTTCTTTTTAGAGGCCCCACGAATCACAAAGAGATGGTTGTCTTTTCCTGTTGTGTATTGGTATCATTGGTCCACTGAACTGCAATTACTAGAATTACTTTCCTTAAATAAAACATCCCTATTTTCCAATTCCTAACCCCAGAAATATATTCTTTTGGGGAGGACCTTTCTTTACACCTCATTATATTTTGATGGTTTTCCGCCAGTTATCTTACTTGCAGTTTCACTGCTATTAATTTCCATGTTTCATTAACATTATTTTAATAATCAGTCTATTCCATTGTACCATCTTCAAAAATAAATGAAAGTGATTAATGAGAAATATTGATGTCTAAATCAGTTAGGATGACCTTCTTTAAGTATGTTTTTACTGATGAAAAGGTGACTCTATTATTAAATGTTGTGTTGAGTCTTACTTTCAAAAAATACAATCTATAGTCAGACACTATAGTCAAGAGTTTCATGGCTACCTACAATTCCTTGTCAATAAAAACATAATCTAAAGGATTGTTAGAAAGGTTAAAGGAGATCATATAGACAAACTAGTTAGCACTGTACCTGCCACGTAACAGGCACTTAACAAGTATTAATAGTAGCAACTAAGTGTCGTTCTTAAATGGCATGGAAAGCCAACTTTTTAGCATGGCGTGCCAAATTCTGAGCAACAGTCAGAAAGCCCAGAATACAAGAATCTCTCAGTGAATGACTGGAGAATTAACTGAATAGTGGGTACTCAGTTTTCTGTATTATATAGAAAGTTTAAAAAGTTAAAAATAGTTCCCAATTCCAGTTGGAATATTCTTTCTAATCAGCCTTTTGCAACTTTCCACAAAAATGCAAAAGGTTAAAAAAAAATACTACATACAAATAAGACAAACTGTCAAATTGTTGCTAGAATCTGAAATAACTTACCATTAACTATTAATATGTTATATATGGAACTAAACAGAGGACCATTTAATGACTGATAGATTCATTCTTTTCCTTCGATATACACTCCTTGGATATAACACCCAGAGTCTTAGTAAACAAAAAGACTAAGCTGCCTACCCTCTGCAGAGGACTGTCTCTAACATCTTCTCTATAATCAATTTTAAAACTTTAATTTCCAGAACGCACAATGAGACAAAGCACATGTGTGTCCATGTGTGAGTGTGCTCGTGGCTGAGCACCTGTGCGTGCACACAGGGTGGGTGGAGGGGAGGGGAGCCCCTAGGCAAGTGGAAGCTAATAGGCTGCATCCTGTAATCTTATATTGTGCAATACAAAAGGAGAGGAAAGCCGGTGGGGACTGGATACAGAAAGAACCCTGGCAGCTACTTCAGACTTGGGTCTGTAGTATTGCTGCTGCTATTTTTGCTATTGCTTGTTTTTGTTATTTGAGTTTTCCATACGCCATCGATTCGGAAGCCCAGAGAAAAAGGCAGTGGGCAAAAGATAAAAATCCCACCTTGATCCAACAGAAATGTACTTGCTAAATTCCCGTGAGAAACAATCTAGAAATTTGGCAGTAAGGAATGCATATCAATATGAACCACCAAAAAGAGAATTCTGTTACTAGTCTAGACAAATGTTATATTTCCTGTCTCTTGGGATAAACCAGTCATTTCAGGTTGAGTAAAAAAAAGGAAGTAAAACCAATAAGAAGATTATAAAAAGGTGCAACAAATTAAAGGAAAGGCGATACTCTCTTGGAGAGTGAAGAATATTTTATGCATTATTCAACTAAACAAAAATTATTATATTCATCTTATGGTTACTGCCAATTCAACAATAAATGAAATATTTATTATAGTTTCCCTTGTTCTAAACAGACTATAAAGTATCCTCAAGGATTATAGCCAGGTCAAATAAATTTAAACAAAATTTAAAATAATCAATCTAAAGGGAAAATAAAGCCAAAATTAGATGGAAACCAAACCAAGCTTTTTGGGTTTTGAGAACCAAAACCCAAAAAGCTCACCATGAAGACATCCATGTTTCTTGGGATATGGGCACAAGTGGGACTCTAATTTTCCTGGCAAATATGTACTTAGATAGATAAATAAACATGTTCATTCAAGTTCTATAATGATTAGAAGATACAAACTGTTCCCTAGAGAAGCATAATTATTACTGATTAAGTATAGAATGACATTTCTCCAGCAGTCATTATTGCTAATGGTAACAGTTGCGAGAAATTTATGCTTGGGGCCCTACAATAAGAACCTTGCACAGATTTGGATATATATATGGGGGAGTGTTACACACACTCATATGTAGATATGTAGATAGCCAGATACAGCTAATGAAATCATCAAAATTACTCTATTAAGGAACATTATAGATGTTATAAAAAAGAAGCAGTGAGGAGCATCACCAAAAATTGGTAAGGATAACAAGAAACATATAAGACTACAATAATTAAAAGAGTATGATTTAAGGTTAACAGATGAATGGCAAACATGTATATTCATTAAAACAATGTGTGACAAAGAAAGTATCACAAGGAATGATTAATTGACTAATTATTAATAAACAAGTTGGGAATACTAGAGTCCCCTCATACTGTGTGCCAAAATATCTTTCTGATAAATTAAAGTGAGGATATTTAAAGTATGAAAATGTAGGCACAAAAAGAAAATATGATCTTTAATCTTGGATGGTCAAGGACCGTCTAGCCCTAAAA
The DNA here is from genome assembly GCA_963575035.1 of Avahi laniger. Lineage (NCBI taxonomy): Eukaryota > Metazoa > Chordata > Mammalia > Primates > Indriidae > Avahi > Avahi laniger. The sequence goes on along the minus strand of CAUYSK010041630.1, from coordinate 5,629 downwards.
AAATCAACTCAATTATAAAGAAGGATAAATTTAAATCTTAAAAAAGTCAAAAATAATCACTGTAAATATTTTTTAAAACAAAGGAAAATATGAAACATAACCTTAACTTTCTGTTTATGTCAGTAAGAAATGTCAGATGGACAAGATTCATTTGTTAATTTTGGTTTTGGTTAATGACAATGCACACTGCTGGCAAGAAAGCAAAGATACCCTGATATATTGCATGTGACCGTGAAAATTTGTATAACTTTTCTGGGAATCAGTTTTTCATTATATATCAAGACACAAAAAAAAACATTTTTAGTCTTTGATCTTGTAATTACATTTCTAGAAATCTACTCTAAGAAAATAATCAGAGATCCATACAAAGACTGATCTTCAAAAAATGCTCTTTGTTGTATTATTTGCTATTGTGAAAATTTTGAAACAACTTTATTGTCCAACCATAATGGAATGGCTAAATAAATTTTGATATATAGTGATATACAGTTATCAAAACTATATTTGACAGAATAATTAATGACATAAGTCATAAGTGAGATAAATGGTGATGAAAAAATATTAACCAAAAAGTATAACACGAAACCACATTTGCAGCCGAATTTAATTTTAAGTACATATATATGCCTAGAAAAAAACTAATAGAATGCTCAAATTCTAAAGCAAATTATTAAAAAAATACAACATGTTGTTTGAATTATAAGTAACTTATTTTATTCTTTATACATTTTGGTATTTTCAAATTTTCTTCAGTGAATGTCTTCTTAATTTAAAAAATGAAATAGATGAGTTGATATATAGATAGATATAAAACCTTAATTTATAGTTACACATCAGAAAAAATAATTTTAGAAAAAGGGCAAACACATGCATAGGTAAAATTTTAAAAGAAAAAATATGTATACATACACATTGTTGTATTTATAAGGCTAATTTTAATTTTTGACTTGTAAAATCAGTTTTATTAAAGTCAAATAATTTCAATTGAATATTTGTAAACAGCTATCAAATTTATTTTCAAGATATTAAAGTACAAAATAAGCACTATTAAAATAAAAATTTGGCTTTGAAATTTATGTTTGTAATAGAAAAGACCATATAATTTTCAGTAAAGCTCCTCGTGTGTGAACTTAGTGAAGAGAAATGAGAAATCAAAGGTTATTACACAGGATAGTTTTTCACATGATAAAAAAAAATACGGAAAGAAAGGAAGGCGGAAATTGGGCAAGATTTAACAAAATCTCAGGTGTGATACTTTTAAAAATTAAGTACACTTGTTATTGGGCACAAGGAAATGAGCAGAGAAATGAGCAGAGAAAACAGCATTTCCACATTCATAAAAAGAGAAAACAGGCGGGAAAACTCCATGTCAAAAGTGTGGTTTATTTTAATAAGCAAAAATGTAACCATTTCCGTGATCAAAGCTGCTTTCTATTTAATGCTAAATAGAAAAATCTTTTCCTTGAACAATACAAATTGATAGTGAGAGAACAAAGTGAAATTTCCTATGTAGACTCTGTGGTATTTTAGCTACAGTAGTCTTCTTAATAAATCTTCTGTTATTTAACAATAGGACATACATCTATGTTTTTAGAAGTGCTATCTATTTTGTATATTACCAAATTATTATTGTACCCAAAATAAAATATTAACTCTCATCTGTAATTTTATAGCACATATTTGCCAATGAAATGCATCACTTACATTACAAAAATGTAATATGACTGACATTAGCAAAATCACTAATTAAGAAGTAGGTCATAAATACTCCAAGAAATTTGACAGTCTGTTCTATGAAGAAAATTAATTCAGAAATCCCCTATTTGCATAAATCTCCAGGTCTCATTTTCACAGCTGCTTGTTCTGTCAGCTAGACGGTTGCATTTCAAAATTATTTTAACATAATCGGTGGGAAGTATACCTTTCAACTAAAAATATCATGCTCTGCATGAGAGATTGTTAGGGGAAAAATAGAAGTTTATTCAGTTCATCTTGATATTTTCCCTTAAAATAAATGTTTCAAACATAGGAACTTTAACATTTAAGTCTTAAATTACTAAAATATTTTTATGATTAAAATATGTTTTATAATTTTAGATTCTCATAAAAATGAAAAGGTTTTGTCTTTTTCATATGTAAAAATGTCAATGAGTAGAACTTATTTTAGCAAAGAATAAAAAATACTGGAGATATCTATTTTCATTAATCATTTGAGCATAATACGGGGTTCCAAACGTGTACCCAGTACTGTGTTAGACAAAGAGGATAAAAATTTTAAATATTGCTGATAACAGGCATGTTTATTGTTTATTTTAGAAATTTAGATAGTGGGAAAAAATTAGCAATTATTAGATCTTAGATCTTAATGTGTCTTTTACCTGCAATATCCAAAAGGACAGCAGGAATTTAAAGTCAATAAATCCTAGCCTAGATACCAAGCAACACCATTTGCTACCTGTAAGCTGAAGTTAATCATTTAAGCCATGTGCCCTTCAGTTCCCCATTGTCAATGGGGGCTATTATACCTACAGTAACTACTTCCCAGGGTTATTGCTAAGATTATATTAAACAATTGACAATTAACTACTTTGGGAGCTGGAAAGCACCATACACATGGTAGTGGTGGCCCAGTGTCTGTTCTCAGGTCATTTAATCTTAGCCGAAAGGAAATCCTAGAAGACTGTACAAAGCCAAGATCTTGTCTAATTGTCATTTATGGTATTATATGTAAAAGTTAACCCTAAGCATGGCCAAGAAAAGAGATGATTGGACATATCTACATATATTTTCATAACTAGAAAAGATTCACTGGCTTTACAAATGTGCTTCTGCCACTTTTTTCTTTTACTCTTGAAATTATACTTAAGTGCAGAGTCTACTTAAAGTAATTTGCTGCTGGAATAAGCATAACGTTCTGATGTCTGCTTTGCCTCTAATTACATTCGAGCTCATTTTGACATTTAAGGCCAATTACATTAGTCTAGATTCAGTAAGGCTTTTCCTTAGTCATCTAAAATTTGAACAATAAACAGTTTTTTCCCCTTTCTCTTTATTCATTTAAGTGGAATGCTTGGCAACAAGCATATTTTGGGAATTGTAAAAGCAAAATAAATACTGTGGGCTCATTTTGAAGAAAAGCATAGAACTGCTTGATCTTTCCTGCCAACATAAAAGGCAGTCACAGAATTAATTGAAACCACCAGTTTTAACTTTATTTCTTTCTAAATCACAGGGAACATGGCGTAATTATTTTACAGAGATATTGATAGTTCAGATGCTTCAGTTCTACTAACACAAAGGTAATTGATTTCAACAGATCTCTAATTTCAAGAGTTCGTATATAGAGGGATATACATGTGGCTCCAAAAAATTTATCATTTTAAAGTCACTAATAATTAAATGCTCCACAACAGGGCCCCACGACAATTCATTCAGTATTCCACTGTGTTTTAAGATTTCAGTCAATGTGATGACTTAAGACACAGAGCAAAGCACCTAATTTACTTTTCCCCTTATTTTTGGTGGACTTGCTAACTCCGCAATGTTTACTGTTTATTTAATAAAAGACTCTGATGAGTTGACAGCACCAAAAAGCAATTTACGGTATCTATCAGTAATAAAACATTCACTATAACCATATCCTTTAATTTGTATAGGTAATATCTGGTCTGGAAAAATACACTGGAAAGTATGTTATGTAAAAACAAAATTTTCCAATTGACTACCATTATCAATTAATAGATCACAGAATAGTAGACAAAGCTCAAAGATATCATAGGAATCATTCAATTCAAAGATGAAATAAAATGATGCCTTCAAAAACACTGTCAAACTTTAAAAATCATGTATCTAAAGGAAATTTTTTTAAAATACAGTTTGTTCCTATGATTTTTCACCTTTATCTAAATGGAATCACACCACATATGACAAAAATTTTGTCATTAAAAATATATAAAAATTCTGAAATTTTAACCAGTGCAATAGAAGTTGTTTTTCCTTAGGACAGTATCTTTAAGATGGAAATCTAAATTATTTAAAATATTATTTGCATAATACTTTAGTGCTTATAAAGTATTCACATATAATTTATTTTGCTTCTCAAAGCAGTTTTCAGAGAGGGACAATATGATCGCATGTCTGAGGAAGATTGGTCTCAGGACTACTGAGCATTTTACCCAAAGCCGCTAAACCAGTCAGCAACTGAGTCTCATACTCAGGCCCCGGGACCGCAGACGCTGAGCCTTGGTTCTGCCTTTCTGCTCTGGTGGCTCCCAGAGCATCAGAGTCTTCATACTCAGCCCGTTCAATCTGTCTTAAACTGCGGTCCTTTCGCTGCCCTTCCGGTTCTTCAGCTCTCCTGAGAGTGAGGGCAGAGATAGGGATGCCCAGAGTCAGATCAGATGAAGAAGTTTTGCAAAGCTCCTCCTGGTTGGTAACTCATGCACCAACAAGAGGGAAGATGCTTGTGGGAAAACTTGAGGTCCCTTTGGAGGCTGGGGTGGGGGGCAGAGCCCATTTCCCTGAGGTGTGGCTTTGTCCACGGTGCATCTGGATGGCTGGGTGCAGCATGGAGAAGTAGATTCACCTAAGAGTTGGCATGGTTCCTGAGAGTTTGGCAAAAAAGGAGAGCTGGAATTTGAAGAATTGGGAAGAGTGTAATTGAATTGACAGACTGTGGAATCCCATCTAAACCAGATATATGGGGGATTGAAATAAAGAAATATCTCCTGGCAATGGCTTTAACATTATATTAATAGTATTGTATTTTTACTCCAAATTTCAGATCCACGGAATTTGTATTTAGGTACAATTTAGTTTGGCCACAGTAAATATAGCTCTTGGAGCTTTTATTTACTACGAGATTTTAAATACATTCAATGCTGTTTTTATGGGTTTTTCATAACCCCTAATTTTCCATAAGGTCTGCATCCTGTCAGTTATGATTTTGCCAACCACCAAGTACTTTTTAGAAATGTAACCCTGACATTAGGTAGGTTCAACCTCTATTATATATTGATATCTTTTTAAATATTGTTAAAGCTTTGAATAGTTGAATAAGTTTTAAATAAAAGAAAAGGAACTATACAACAAAACATTAAAGTATTATGAGGTCAGTGTGTTTTTCAGAAGAGAAAATTCTACAAATTATTGCTATTTGAGTGGGAAGAAAGAAACAAGGAGATCGCGTAGGTGAATAATTAAGGCAATTAAAACCAAAGGAGGTGTCACTTTTGCACTTGGTGAATACCATCAAGACAAGTCTATTTTAGGGCTGTCTGGTAGTAAGACACAGCAGGGCTCAATAAAAAGGTTGAGCTACTATATAAATTGTCAAGTGGATTTCATTTTGAAAGTAAATCTTCTGTAGAGAAAGAGTTCCTGAAACCAGCTACAGATAAAGAAAATAGATACAAGTTACACTGTAAAATAAAAGTTGTATGTGGGTATTATGAGTTGTATTCTCCGTCACAGTTTTGTTTTTTTTTTATTATTATTATTCCAAGGTATTGTAAGGGTACAAACATTCTAGTTATACTTTATGTCTTTGCCTCACCCAAATGCAGGTTAAAGGCGTGCCCTTCCCTCCCTTTAGTGCTCCCCGTGTCCTTTAGTTGTAGATTTGCCTCCC
>CAUYSK010041629.1:0-20122 GCA_963575035.1 Avahi laniger | reverse complement strand
TGGAGGACAGAGGCAGCTTGAGCCTTCTGGAACTGGTTGCCATCAAACTCATCCTGGGGGAATCTGAAGTCATTTCTGTCCTCCAGACAGGAGAGAGGAGAGATTCTCCTCATTCGTGCCAGGAGTGTGAGGGCCCTCCTGTTACCCAGGCCATGGGTCTGAAGCAGATCACAGCCCAGAGAGCAGATGGACATGCAGCTGAGCCCCACCAGGGCCATGAGTACAGAAAAGGGCAAGGCCATTGGGGATGTTGCAGGTGCTGCTGGGCTGGCTGAGGTGGGTGACCCTGAGCCTTGGTCTCTGGGTTCTCTGAAGACCTTGCTGTGTGCATAGGCCTTAAATAGGGAACATACTAGTTTCCATTTTCTGAACACCATCATGATACTTTCTACTTCTGTTTTTGCTTTCTTTATGCACTCTCTACCTGGGTTTAGGGCAATGTTTCTCAGTCTTTTTTTTTTTTTTTTGTCTCCCTCCTCTTTCCACTAGATCCATTTTAGAAATTTTTTCCTAATTAAAACTCCCATTACATTTTAATAACAGATATTCAGTGTGTCTATGTATGTACCCTGTGTATATCTCTAAAGATAAAGAAATGAAGTGTAAAGTTTACTCTTTTTATTCATTGCAGAGTAAAGGATGGTAAAAATTTGAAGCTAAAAGTTAAATCAAAAAGCTATGGATGTTTAACTTAACTTTATTACTGAATTTGTAAAATGGCTTTCATTTCACTTTACTTATATAAATCATAATATATGAAACTACATTGCAAATTAAAAATTTATAAATATGTACATATAATAATGTCAATGTAATGATATACTTAAAATCATTCAAAATATTTTTTAAAAGGTAAAAAATAAATTACTTTCCTAACATTGATTTTTAGAATACTTAATATAATTTTGCTTCATATGAGAAAATAATTTTTAACTTCAGTAGATGCTATAAATTCATCCAAAGATTTTCAAGATTTTTTTCTTTTTAGCTCTTGACATATTTATTAATGTGTTGAAAAGCTGTAGTAAAATTAAATTATGAAATATAAACTATTTGCATTTAATTCTTAAAGCACACATCACACTCAGAAGCCCTGAGGCTCAAACGTAGTGACATCCACAAGACTTCCAAGGACAGCCCATAAGTAAGCAAAATCCGCCTCTCACAATATGAATCTGAGATCAGGCAAATGATGGAAAGAAAGTCCACCAATGAGTCATCTATTCACTACAGGTTTGTAGCACTGATTTTGCATGTATTCTGTCTATCTTCCATGAACTCAATGTCAATGCTTCTCTTGTGATACATGAGAAAACCTAATGAGAAAAATGAATACTGGGGAATAAGATGTTTTTGGATAAAGGTGAGCTTTGGAAGCACACAAACTAGTGTAATTTCTAAGATTTGTTCACACCCCAAGAACTAATTTTCACTCCCCTGGGAGTGATACCATCCCTAATGAAGATACATCAATTTGAATCTTTCTTTGTATTTTTGCATTGAAGTTCAAATTTCCTAAAGGCTTTTTAAAGGTTTCAAACCAAGATGATTCTTATCAAACAAAAGACAACTATCTTTGTCTCAAATTCAAAACTAGATAAATATTGAGTATTATCATATGAAGAATTAACTTATAGTTCCAATCCTGAATTCAGGCTTTACTTTCTTATTTTGCATAGGAAATTAGATTGCCTCAACTCTCTAGATTTCTACTCTGTAAATGGTAGGTATGGGACCATCTTCAGCAAATCAGCTCTTTAATAACTGAACTGTGTCTTATTCACTGTGTTATCTTTGGCACCAGGCTTAGTGTAATCACCCAAGAAATAATTTGTACTGAAGTAATTTGTCAGATTTTCTCTTCCTACTGGAATGTATTCATGAATAACCAAGCTATTTTGCTTTATCATGGCCATATTCGCTAGAATTATAACAGATAATGGCTAGTATTTCTATACTACTCTTAGTGTCAGTGATATCCACTGAATTTATTGCTAAAATGAGATACGTGGATATCTAGTTCATTTGAAGCTTATGTGGTTTTCAGGATTCAAATTGCAAGAGCATCAAAATTTTCAACCTTTGCTTAGCATTACATTAAACTCACAAGTATGACCTCATCTCTAATTTGCACTCTACTTATCATAATAGAAAATAACTAGCTTGGCATCATATACAGAGCCACATATCTAAACCGAAACTCCCCATGATTCACACAGTGTACGGAAATCTGTCAACATACCACACTATCTTTGTGGGGGTTATAGCCATAGGTTCCCCAATCATCAATCCTCTACCTTTCCTGCTGTGGTCAATAAGGACCAAATACCCAGAATGAGTGTGTGAACTGTAAACAGCTGTGCTATCATTTTTCCATCACTTAGAAGTTTAGGCCTCAAATCATTTATTTGATGATAATTAGATGACACTGGTATACAATCAGCCTGTCCAAGGGTAGAGATTAGAAAGGATCAGTTTTTTAATAAACTATATAAATTTTATTAGTTATTTTTCATGATTCAATTAAACTCTTTATATCATTAAATAATTAAAATGCTCAAAGTTATGAAATGGGCACAGAAGTTTCCATAATAGATGAGCTTTCTCTCCAGAAATGTATGTTGCAAAAATTAACAACTTTTAGTAGTTTTTCTAGTCAATACATTTTTAGTATATTTTAGAGTTCACCCTAATCAACACATCCAGGTTCAACCAAGATAAGAGACGTTCCATTATTACTGAGAGAAGCTCCCTCGACACTCTCAGAGTTAGATAACTTGGTGCCCCCCAGATGGAAACTCTAGGACAGGAGATTGTCTGCAAGACTGGAAAGGAGCAGAGCCCAGATTCACAATGCTAAAGCTTGGCCTGGAACGGAAAAGAGAGAAATCTCAGAGCACACACGAAGTTTTGTCAGGGGACCCAGGGTCAAAGTACTTTGCCTGACAGATCATAACTACTCAGTGAATTATATAAATAAATAATGTAATATCCTTCCACATCTTCACTTAAAGTTAGACCACCTCTGGTGATAATGTTTAGATTACAGGTAAAATAATGTTATTAATATAAAGACAAAAATAACTCTGCAAAAAAAGCAGTGGGAGATGTTCTCTAATTTTCAGACATAATTTTCATTCCAGGACCATCACAACATTTTCATCAAAAACACTTTCCAGCGTGGAGAGTCAAGGGGAGGCAAGTTAGGTGCTTGCCTCAGTTACAAATTGAAGGTGGTGCCAAAGGACTCAGTAATGCAGAAAAATATATGAATGAGATATTTTTATAAATCAAAATTATGATTAAAAATCTATGATGAACAAAATATTATTTTATTTTAATTGAAAAATAAAAATTGCATATATTGTGTACAAAATGTTGTTTAGAAATATGTCTACACTGTGAAATAACTAAATCAAGCTAATTAACATATGCATTACCTTACATACTTACCATTTGTGTGGTGAGAACACTTAAAATCTATTCTCTCAGTAATTTTCAAGAATATCCATTGTTATTAACTGTAGTCACCATGTTGTTGAGTAGATCTCTTGAACTTATTTCTTCTAACTGAAAGTTTGAATCCTTTCACCCTGTGGTCCCCAACCCCTGAGCTGCGGACTGGTACATTTGGTGGCCTGTTAGGAACTGGGCTGTACAGCAGGGGGTGAGTGTCAGGGAGTGAGCAAAGCTTCATCTGTATTTACAGCCACTCCCCATCACATCACTGCATAAGCTCCGCCTCCTGTCAGATCAGCAGCAGCATTAGATTCTCATAGGAGCACGAACCAACCGTACTGTACTGCGCATGTGAGGAGGGATCTAGGTTGCACACTCCTGAAAATACTCTAATGCCTGATGATCTGAGGTGGAGCTGAGGTGGTGACGGTAGCGATGGAGAGCGGCTGCACATACAGATTATCATTAGCAGAGAGGTTTGACTGCACAGAGACCATAGTAAATCACTGTCTCCCATCATCCCCAGATGGGAGCAGCTAGTTGCAGGAAAACAAGCTGAGGGCTCTCACTGATTCTGCATTATGGTGAGTTGTATAATTATTTCGTTATATATTACAATGTAATAATAGAAATAAAGTTCACAATAAATGTAATGTACTTGAATGATCCTGAAACTATGCTCCCAGCTCCGGGTCCATGGAAAAACTGTCTTCCATGAAACCGGTCCCTGGTATCAAAAGGGTTGGGGACCATTGCTTCGACCAACATCTTTCCAATCCCTCTCTTCTCCACCCCAGCCCCTGGTAACCACCATTCTACTCTCTGCTTAACTTTTTTACATTCCATATATAAATGAGATCATCCAGTATTTGTCTTTCTGTGCCTGGCTTATTTCTCTTAACATAATTTCCTCTAGGTTCATCCATGTTGTTGCAAATGGCAGGATCTCCTTCTTTTATAAGTCTGAATAGTAGTCCATTGTGTATACATACCACATTTTCTTTTCTACTCTTCCATTGACGGACATTTAGGTTGATTCGGTATCTTGGTCATTGTGAATAATAATGCAATGAACTTGGGAGTGCAACTATCTCTTCAGCATAGTGATTCATTCCTTTGGATATATACCCAGTAGTGGAGTTGTTGGATCATATGATAGTTCTATTTTTAGTTTTTTGAGGAACTAAGTTGTTTTCCATAATAGCTGTACTAATTTATGTTTCCACCAACAGTTTGCAAAGGTTCCTTTTTCTCCACATCCTCACCAATACTTATCTTTGTTTTTGACAATAGCCATTCTAACAGGTATGAGGTAATATCTCATTTTAATTTGTATTTCTCTGATGATTAATGATGTTGAGCTTCTGTTCATATACCTTTTGACCATTTGGATGTCTTCTTTTGAGAAATGTCTATTCAGATCCTTTGCTCATTTTTTAATTGAGTTTTTTTCTTACTCTTGAGTTGTTTGAGTTCCTTATATATTTTGGATATTAACACTTAGCAGATATGATTTGCAAATATTTTCTCCTATTCTGTAGGTTGTCTCTTCACTCTATTGATTGTTCTCTTGGCTGTCCAGAAGATTTTTAACTTGATGCAATCCCATTTGTCTATTTTTCTTTTCTTGCCTATGCTTTGGGCTCATATCCCCTCTGCAACCCCCCCAAAAATTGCCTACATCAATGTTATGGGGCTTTCCCTCTATGATTTCTTATAGTAGTGTTCTATTCTCTGTCTCATGTATTACCATTTCTGCTCTCATCTTTGTTATTTCTTTCCTTATGCTAACTTTGGCCTTAGTTTGTTCTTTTTATAATTCCTTGAGGTATAACATTAGATTGTTTGAGAGCTTTCTTCTTTTCTGATTTAGGAATTTATTACTATAAACTTCCCTCTTGGGACTGTTTTTTCTTCATCCCATAAGTTTTGGTATGTTATGTTTTCGTTTTTGTTTGTCTCAAGATTTTGAAAAATTTTCCTTTTAATTTCTTCATTGACTGGTTGTTTGAGAGCATGTTGTTTAATGTCCAAATAGTTGTGAAATTTTTGAAATTCCTCCTGTTACTGATTTCTAGTCATACTATTGTGATTGAAAAAGATACTCCATATTATTTGTCTTCTTAAATTTGTTAAGACTTATTTTGTGGACTAACATATGATCTATCTGGGAGAATGTTCTCTGTGTGCTTGAATGTATATTCTGCTGCTGGTGCATGAAATGTTCTGTATATGTCTGTTAGATCCATTTGGTCTAGAGTGTAGTTTAAGTTCAATGTTTCTTTATTGATTTTCTCTCTGAATGATCTGTCCATTGCTGAAAGTGGAGTATTGAAGGTTCCTACAGTTATTATATTACAGTCTATCTTTCCCTTCAGATCTATTCATATTTCCTGTATATATTTAGGTGTTCTGATATTGGGTACATATATATTTATAATTTATAACTTCTTGATGAATTGGACCCTTTATCATTACATAATGACCTTCTTTGTCTCATTTTTCAGTTTTTGATTTGAAGTCTATTTTATCTGATATAAGTATAGCTACCTCTGTTCTCTTTTAGTTTTCATTTGCATGTAATGTCTTTTTCTATCCCTTCACTTTCAGTCTATGTGTATCCTTCAAAATTTTAAATAAGGACAGGGTCTGGCTCCACAATTACAAGCCTTGAGTGGAGGGCTCAGAGCAAAATTAAATTTTGGCAAATTCCATTCCGTCTATAAAGTTACCACTAAAGAAACTGAGGAGTACTAATTTACTACATATCCTGGACACTGTACAAAACACTGCTAAAAAGGCCTATGATTTACTTACATAAGATATTGAAGCTTTCATAATAAAAATTTCAGTCTCAATAAATACAGAAGCATCATAAAATCTTTGACTTTATCAAAATGGAAGAAATCTCTAGACATGTGTAGATAAGATTGTTGTTACTGTTGCCAGCCAAAGAAAAGATATCAAAATATTGGCTTGCCATGAAATTATATTTTCAGACTGTGGGACAGGAAGAATGCCTCCTGCAGTTTGGAAATGTACTGGGGATGAGATGAAAAAAAAAATCGATGTAAATCAGACAGTTATATCAAATATTCGTATTTATTTGGAGAAAAACTGTTTCAGTAAGCTATAATTAAGATAGCAATTCCCTCTATTGAAAATGAGATAAGCAAAGAAGTAATTCTAAAAATATTGATAAGTTTGCTTTCATTAAAGCCCAAGAAATTATTAACATAATAAATTCTGGCTTGTATATAAATAAAATATTTAAAGTTTAGAAAGTCTGAGTTTTAATAACCCACTTTTAAATTTCCCAGTATTCTTCAACTACTTTAAGTTGTAGGAAAAATTAGTCATTACAAATTAATAAAATTATCCACACATTTTCCTTTTTCCTTTGGTCTCCCGTAAGTCTTGCCGGGCACTGCCGTGTCCATGGGAAGGTCCCAATATCTCGCAGATTCGTGCCCCGATTGTTTTTGCCTTTCCCCTTGCTCTGAATTCCTGTCTTTCTCCCCAGAAAAGATCCTGAATCTATGACACACACTGCGGTACGATCTGATTTCGAGTCGTCCGTCCCCTCGGTAAACGGGCGCTTTGGTAAAACGGCCTCGCTAAACTGTGCCATGAGAGAAATGTCCCAGGCGAAGCTGCGCAGAGCTGCGCTACGCAGTCGCCGCGATCGCCCGGTCCCCTGCGGAAGCGGCGCCCAAGTCTGCGGCGCTGGACACCCGCGGGGCCCGCCGGTCCGCGGCGTCGGTAGGTCCGTTACAGCGGGTCCGGGCGCCCGCTGCTGGCCATTGGGCGCAGCGAAGGGACCTTTGCGTGTCCTTAGCGGTGGCGGCGCCCTCAGTTTCATACTGTCCTGGTGATTCATTGCAATTCTCCACTTCCTGATGTCTCTGCTGATCTCGCACATTTCACCCATCAGTATATGTCATCTTCTATTTTTCCAATCACTTCCCATATTCACATAAGTTGGTAGCAGGCAGCATAAGTCTCTGGCCTCTCGTTTTAACCCACTAGAGCCACTAGCTTAGTGTTTTCTGCAGAGGAGTCACTGAAATGTTTGTAATTCACTCACTCTCTGGAGCAGGGGCCATAACTTTCACAGGTCTCGTCTTCCACGCATCTCATAAACTTACGATGACAATTAACTGAGCAATGTATATGAACCATCTAGACCATAATAAATTTGTGGTTATTTTATACTAATTATTACTAGAATTATTGATCTTGTTGATCACATTTTAGACTCTCAGAAATAACTGCCAACCGTTAATTTCATTTTGTCAATTATATAAAATGATCAAGATACTTCCTTGTCTTATGGTCAATCATCTACAAATTTGAAGGTGAGACACAAATTAGTGAAAATATCAGAGAATTCGTAATCAATTCAGGATTAATGTGCCATAAAACAATGAAGGCAGCATCAAGCAATGTGTTCTTTATCCTCAAATAAATGTACAGAATAAAAAACCTTCTAATGAAACATTGCCGTGTAACCACATAACCTGGGATCTCCTTCTCATGGCATCATTCATGTAGCACCTATGATACACTAGCTGAGTCTGTGACCAAATATTTCCAGTTCGAATCATACGTGACGGACAAAATTGTCAAGTATAATTATTCTTAACCCTTTCTCTAAAAGAGGATCTGATATCTGTGTTCACAGGTAAAAACCACAGGTGCTGAATCAAGGAGAGGAGAGAAATGACAGCCCCATCTAAGAAAGGCACAAGGGTATGAATGAAAAAAAGGACACAGCGAGAAGCAGGAGCAGGCTACAAGGATGAATATGTTGGTGTTTGAGGAGAAAAGAAATTTGTACAGAAGGAGCTACCACGATAAGAGTGACTCAGGGAGTGAATGGTGAAAGAGTATTTACTTTTTACTTTTTTTGAGAGATATATCTTGCTGCTGTGTTGCCCCGGACGGAGTGCAGTGGCTATTCACAGGGGTGATCATTGCCCGCTACAGCTTGAGCTGTTGGATTCAAGTGATCCTCCTGCCTTAGCCTCCTGAGTAGCTGGGACTGAAGGCGCACCATGGTGCTGGGCTCAAAAGTGCTTTTAAAAATGTTTTCATAATCACAAAGTTCTACGTAAATTTATTAACACTGATATATTTAAATATACAGATTCCCATGATAATGTACTATTACAGTGTTTCAACATGTTTAGATAAATTTAGGTAGACGGGAAAAAATAGCATACAATTTTCCCCCAAGAATATACATGAAATTCAATTCTAAAATCAAGTCATCTTTTTGTGACTTTTACTGTAGACATATTTTTCGTCATTTGGTTTTCAACGACGATACATTTAGTATTTAATAAGTCTTAAGACAGGTCCCATTATGTATTATATAATAATTTACAAAATCAAAAAAGAAAAAAGAGCACCAAGGGACAAGGGGGCAGGAGTGAAGAGAGAGTGAGCACAGGGTGCGAGTCCAGAAGTGTCATGGAGGTGGCCCTGTGCTCTGCCTGTGGTCCAGTGGTAGTGAAATAGGTCAAGTGATAAACTCTTCCAAACATGGGGTGCAAAAGTGGGTGCCGAAGTAAAACTTTAGTACTTCTAACTACTTTCATTATTGTCTAAGTACTTGAGTTGTCCAACTCAAAGATAAGTTAAACATTTTCATATACAAGTTTTCTAATTTTTCTGACCTTTTCTGTAATGATAAGTACTTGTCAGTAATATGCCACTAAGTTGCTTTAAAATAAAATAAAAATAAATAAAAAGCACCGAGTGTTCTTCAAAGTAAAGGTCGTGTTTCAATTTAAAAAGAAGAAAACTTGCTTTTCAAAGGGAACCTTGCATTAGTAAGCAGTCATTTTGGAAACAGATGTTTAGAACTATTTCCATCATCATGTGATTTTGTTGCCACCTATATTTATATTTCTCACATTTAAACATATAACAACAAACTAATAAACTGAATTTTGTAATCTATTTTTAAAATCTGCTTATTTAAAAGTTTAGATAAACTTTGAACACTTTAAAAATATATTAAAATGGATCATCTTTCAAATAATTAAAAAATATAATTGTGGGGTATAGAAAAAATAGAAAATTCCTAGTCATGTCAATATGAACTTTTGCATAATTAATGGCCCGTATTTAAAACTAGTACCATCAATTAGTAAAATCAGGTAATGAAATGAGAGGTATTTTTTCTTTGATACCTATCACAAACAAGTATTAAATCTTTTTATATGTAAACATTAATAGCAATTTTAAACATGTACAGAAATATGTTTTATTAAGAAATAAACCTTCAGAACAATGTATTAAAAAGTATAAAATCAAAATATATTTAAAAATTTAATGAGTTTGGATTCATCAGTAAATGCTATCTTTCTTCAGCCGGCACTGTCTGATAGATATTACACACCCACTTATAAATTGAAAGTATATCTGGAGTTTATTTCACTCAGAATCCAGGCAAAATGACCTACTGCCTTCAGAATATTTTTTTCCCTGAGAAGTTTAAATTCACAAGAAATGATATCTGCTTCTTGGCCTACTCAAGGAGCAGGAAATAACTAATAGATAATTTAGTCCCTGGAATCAAGTAGGTTCTTTTTAATTGTTATTAATAAGCTTACCAAGAAAATTGAGGAAATAAGAAAAAATGTTGTGACTCTCCAGATAGTGCCCTTCACTGACTTTCAATGATATGTGAATTTGTCCAGCAAGTGGTTAATTTCACTATTCCTCCCCCCACCCCCAACTTCTGACTAGTTATTGATGAGAGGAGTGGTTGATGCAAACATTTAGACCAGACCACCGTTAGGGAACAATTGGTTAAGTGGTCTCCAAATTTTCTTCAGAAACTAAAGAATAAAAATTATTTAAAAAACCTATTGGAATTTTCCAGCTGGGGGGAAACAGGCCTTTATTTCCTTTAAAAACCACAGATTTGATTCTCTCATTTGTCCTCCAAAGGGAAGAGATTCCTGGTAAGTAAAGAGAAGTGTAACTACAAGAAACTGTTCATGGACATGACAGTGTTCAAACCCAGAAACTGGTATCCCCGAGGGAATGTGATGACTCCCCAGGGACATGCAAACACAGAGTGCTTTAAGAACACATTTTACACAACCTCAACCTTGATCAATGTGCCTGCATAGACATGCTCTGCTTGGCAAGGGACATGGGAATTTGGCCTATCTCCAGACCCACTCCCACGCTCACATCTAGATTTTATCTCACTTTGCAAAAGAAAGTGCCTTTATCCATACATGCCCCAGGTGCAAAACCTCTGTGACACCGAATAGATAATTTCAGAAGGCTTCATTCTTAAGAGGGATTCTCTAGACGGGAAAGCAGAGAGGATTTCAGTAACATGCTTATGCTTTATTGGTTACCTCCTCTCTCCTGTATTAACAACTTCCTTTTTACTGCCTAGTTTGATCAATATTTGATGTGTTTAATTTTCATCCCCTTTATCCTCCATACAAGCATCCCTCAGCCCTACAATCACCTGTAAGTATTATCTTATTTCTATCATTCTGTTCATACCCAAACTTCTTTTTTTATGAAATAATATTTTTTCAAAATATTAAGATAGTACACATGTTTTTGGTTACATGGATTGCTTTTGTTATGCTTGAGTCATGGCTATAAGAGTGCCCATCACCCAAATAGTGTTTGCTGTACCCATTAGATAGGTTTTTGCCTCTCCCCTGCTCCCCCTCCCCCCTGTTTGAATTCCACTGAGTTTTACTTCCCTCTGTGCACATATGTGCCCACTGGTTAGTTCCAATTTAATAGCGAGTACATGTGGTGTTTGTTTTTCCATTCTTTAGATACTTCACTTAAGAGAATGGTCTGCAGTTCCATCCAAATTATTGCAAAAGGCATTCATTCTTTTATATGGTTGAGTAGTACTCTTGTTATACATATACCACATTTTACTAATCCATTCATGAATTGATGGACACTTACATTGATTCCACATCTTTGCAACTGTGAATTGTGTTGCAATAAACATTTGAGTGCAGGTATCTTTCTGATAAAAAGATTATTTTCCTTTGAGTAGATACCCAGTAATGGAATTGCTGGATTGAATTGTAGGTCTGCTTTTAGTTCTTTGAGAAATCTCCATATTGTTTTCCACAGAAGTTGTGCTAATTTGCAGTCCCACCAACGGTGTATAAGCGTTCCTTTCTCTCTGCATCCACACCAACATCTAATGTTTTTGGACTTTTCAATAAAAGCCATTCTAACTGGGGTAAGGTGATATCTCATTGTAGTTTTAATTTGCATTTCCCTGATGATTGGTGACGTTGAACAATTTTTCATCTGTTTATTGGCCATTAGACTATCTTCTTTTGAAAAGCTTCTGTTGATGTCTTTTGCTCACTTTATAATGGGATTACTTTTTTTTTTCTTGCTGATTTGCTTGAGTTCTTTGTAGAGTCTGGATATTAGTCCTTTATTGGATATATAATTTGCAAATATTTCTTCCTATTCTGTAGGTTGTCTATTTGCTCTGTTGATTATTTCTCTAGTTGTGCAGAAGCTTTAATCAAAATATCAACCATACTGCATAGATCTAGAAAAATAATTCTGCACTTCATTTGGAACCAGGAAATAGCCCAAATAGCCACAGCAATCTTAAGCAAAAAGAACAAATCTGGAGGCATCATGTTACCAGACCTCAAACTATTACTACAAGGCTACAGTAACCAAAACATCATGGTATTGGTACAAAAATAGAGACATAGACCAAGGCAACACATAGAGAACCCAGATGTAAAACCATCTACCTGCAGCCAACTGATATTTGACAAAGCAGACAATAATGCACACTGGGGAAAAGAATCCCTATTCAATAAATGGTCCTGGGAAAATTGGATAGACAACTCTTATATCTCTATTTTAGCTTCTGCATGCTGTGCAAAGATGACTCTGGTTTTACTCGTGGTAGAAGAGATGCGTGGAAGATGGAAAGTTCCTAGAACTTAGGAGTGAGGGAAACGAGATGCCTGGATAAATCTCATGTTTCTGGTGTGCACATCTCTATAACTTTGGTGTCATTTACTTTGACAGGTCCCTGATAGGAGAAGAACATAGAAAAGAGGATGTGGATAAGAAGTCTGATTTTGGACATTCTCTGCAAGAAAAATTGTAATTTCCTGTTCTTAGAAACAGATGATATATAACTCCTGATTCTCTGCATACCAGGCAGGAGTAAAATTTAATCTTGATCATTCAGGGTGGGGTCATAAGAGGAAGGGACCGCCAAGAGCTGGTAACACCAAGAACTGAGCAGACCACTGGTGTCTGAAAACAGAGGAAGCACCTCCTCTGGCACCCTGCACCCTGGTAACCTTGTGATTGCTGGGGTACCCCTACTGTTGTGCAAGGCTGCACCAATGACTCACATCGAAGCCAGGGATGGTGGTTAGGTTGGATGACTGGGATCCAACTTGCCTGGCCCCACTGCTGAGACACTTATATCTGAGAGCTTGCTATTCCTTCAAGAAATTGCCATGGAAAACCTCTTGAGTTCTCAGGGAGCTCAGGGAACTCAGGTCTCTCTTTTTGTCGCATTCCTGCTATAAGGCGATTTTTTTTTTTTTTTGAGGCAGTCTTGCTCTGTCACCTTGGGTAGAGTGCAGTGGCATCGTCATAGCTCACTGCAACCTCCGGCTCCTGGGCTCAAGCGATCCTCCTGCCTCAGCCTCCCGAGTAGCTGGGACTACAAGTGCACACCAGGATGACTAGCTAACTTTTCCATTTTTAGCAGAGGGGAGGTCTTGCTCTTGCTCAGACTGATCTTGAACTCCTAAGCTCAAGCAATCCTCCCACCTCAGCCTCCCAGAGTGCTAAGATTACAGGCATGAGCCACTGTGCCCGGCCAAGACGATGATTCTTTTGTCTCTGGAATCTTCCTGGCACTCTACTCTACTGGCCTCTAGAAATCTAGGTCTTTATTGGAGTCAATACACACAATATAAAATTGACCATTTTACCCATTTTTAAGTGTGCAACAGAGAGGCATTAAGTCCATTCACTTTGTTGTGCAAGCATCAGCACCAACCATCTCCAGAACAATTTTTCATCCTCGCAAAACTGAAATTCTATCCCTGTTAATCAGTAACTCCTCATTCTCCATTTCCACCAGCCTATGGACACCATCATTCTACTTTCTGTCTCTATAAATTTGATGGCTCTAGGCATATCCCATGAGTGGAATATTTGTTCTTTTGTGACTGGCTCATTGCACTCAGTGTAATGTTTGCAAGCTTCTTCCATGTTCCAGTGTGTGCCAGAATTTCCTTCCTTTTTAAGGCTGCGTAGCACTCTGTTGTATTCACGCACCGCAATTTCTTTATCCATTCATCCGTCAGTGGACATGTGGGTGGTTTCCACCTTTTGGCTGTTGTAAATAATGCTGCAATGAACATGGGTGCGCTGGGATCTTTTTGAAGTACTACTGTCCAATCTTCTGTTTCTATATTCAGAATCTTATCTGTTCTACCGTTTGGAACTTACAGTTGTAGGAAAGTTTCAGGCAGGGAAGAAAAATCCCTCTTTAGAATTTCTGAGTGAGATTTTCTACCAAAAAATTAAAAAATCACAATTAATTCAACCTCAGCGTGAAGAGTGTGCTTCCTGGAAAGTATAGTCAAGTAAGATTTGAGGGCACAGGGAGAGGGAGAATTTTGGGAAAAACACAAAGATTAGGACATTAGTAAAGTTTCCTGCAAAATACGCCGTCTCCAAGTGTGCTAAGGGACTCCTTGCTGAGCATTAAAAGAGCTCTTTAGTTTTAGGACTACGTGCCCACTGAAATACATTCATTCTAATTCCAGGATAAAGTTTGGTATCATCCGTGCATATTATTTTTAATTTCAGTGTAGAACCTGCTACGGATTTCACAACGAACATTACTTCTTTTGTACACGACGACTCCCCGTGTGATCATAATTTGACCTGAGTCATGTTTCTTTACAAGCAATCTGGTACCACTCGCTATGGGGTCTTTCTACTTAGATTACCTCTTGGTAAGAGGAGTAAGTGGCTCTCTGTGGCTTTGCTTCTTATCTCAGTGGGTGCTTTGTGTACCTAGGTGTGGATGTTTAGGGTATATTTCCCAATGGACTATGGAGATACGGGTGCTGGGCATTTTTTGGAGGCACAATCCCTGAGACTGGACATCTCATTCTTGATACAACCCGCGTCTGAGCAGACTTGAACCCCGTGACATTCGGCAGATGTCTTACAAATGAAGTCGCTGGGTCCTTTTGTGTTTCTTAAAGCATCTTCCTTTGATCTAAGGTTTAGAAATTCTATTCGAGATCTCACTTGAGCTGATCACCCGACGCCGGCCACATTTCTAATGAGTGAAGGAAATCCAACAGGGCCGTGCAAGGACTCTTTTTCCGTGCCAGCTCTAACTCTGAAGTGCATTTGATATTCACACTGTCATTTTGGGTCACATCATGTTAAACATGACAAGCTCTACTGTGGTAGTAGCTTTTGCTTAAAAATGTGGGTATTTTGTTCAGTATCCAAGTAGTCCGCACAGGAGCAGATCAAGCTCTTCTCCTTTCTGTGTTCCCACTGCTGTTAGAGAACAGCAGTCCTGGAGTCCCACTGTCATTCTACTTTTTCTATCAGCCTTTTGCAGTGAGCTGTGAACTCCTCAAGGGCGAAGATCCTGTACCGCTCTTTTCTCTAATTCCACGTCAGCAGCAAGTCTCGTAAGAGAAACGGAGTTAAATGCGCCAAATACATGAAGGAAAGAAGAGAGGGAAACGCGGACAGAGAAGGAGGAAGGAAGAAATGCTTCTACAGCCATGTCCAAGTTATTAATACAAAGTGTAAGAGAGAGAGAGAGAGAGTTCAAATATTTCATTTTTTTCCTTTTCTTTTTATTTCAGAATAGTACGGGAGTGCAAACACTTTGGTTACATAATTTGCTTTTTTACAGTTTGAGTCAGAGTTATAGGTGTGTGTCTTTTTTAATAGAATGTCATATTTTTCCTTTGGGTAAATGCCCACTAGTGGGATTGCTGGATCCAATGGTAGTTCTTTCTGCTTGTATCTCTTTGAGGTATTTCCATACTACTTTCCATAGAGGTTGCACTAGTTTGCAGTCCCACCAGCAGTGTATGAATGTTCCTATCTCTCCGCATCCACACCAGCATCTGTTGTTTTGGGACTTTTTGATACAAGCCTGCACTGCAGTTAACTGCAACCAAATTGTGAAATGTTGAACCATATTGCTAATATACATCATTCTCTCTTACTGATAATCGGATTTTAAATTGTTTAGTCTGGTAATCCTGTCAATTCCTAAGACTTTACTTTTAAGTATACATTTTTACTATGTACTATGAACTTTTAACTTAAGAAAATATAATTAAAGTATTAATTTTCCATTAATTTATATGCATTAGTCACTTATTTCCTTTAAAATAATATTTTGATTATATGCAAATAAATTCTGCAGAGTTCTGCAAGACTATGTCAAGGCTGAATAACTGGCAGTGTTTCCCTTCTGCTTACAACCACCAAGAAAAACAGTATGTAAGGTAAAAAACAACAGGTATCACGACTCTGGACATTCACTTCTGTAAAAGCTAAATGAAGTCATCACTGGATGATTCATACTAAAAGAAATGATAAAATAATTCCGCCTGAGGGAAAACAAAAGAGATGATACGGATTTTTGCAAAGAAAAAAGACATCAGAAATGGTCATTGCATGAGTAAGCACACAAGATTTGTTTCTTGTTCTTCCAGTATCTATAAAATACATTTGACTGTTTGCACAACTGTGATAACAATAGGGTTTATAACATAGGCAACAGTAAAAATTGTGACCAAAATATCACAAAAGGTGGGAGAACAGAAAAGTAATGCACATATGCTATTATAACCTTGTATGCTATACCTTGAAACTAGGATGCGATAAATAAAAGCTGTGCATGCTAAAGCCTAAAACAATCACTTAAATAAGAGTTATATCTAATAAAGCAAAAAGGAATCATAAATACTACTTAATAAACCCAAAAGGAGGCAGAAACTGAGGAGAAAGAGAAAAAGGAACACATGAAACAGCCCATTAGTAACACAAAGACATTTAAACCTAACTATATCAATAATTACATCAAATGAAAAGGATGTAAATGCCCACAGTTAGAAGGCATAAGTTGTCACATTTGGTTAATAAAAGCAAGACTGTATTGTATGCTGGCTACAAGGAACATGCTTTAAATATAAAGACACAAATAGGTAAAACAAATTAAAGGGTGGAAAAAACATATATCATGTTAACACTAATCAAGAGAAAGTTGCAATTGGTAGACTTGTACCAGTCAAACTATAATTCACAGCAGAGATAATATAGTACCAGGGATGAGGAAAGTCATTTAATAATGATGAAAGAGTCACTCCCTCAGAAAGACATAGCATTTCTAAAGTTTTGTGCTCCTAATGAGAGGTCTTTAAACCACATGATGCAAAACTGATAGGTAGATTTGTAAGAGAAAATAGAGTCCATAACTACACTTGGAGACTTCGATTTCCTTCTTTTCTCAACTGAAAGAAAAAGTATACAGAAAATCAGTAAGTATGTGCAAGTCTTGAACACAAAATTATCAACCTATTTGTCCTAATTGACATTCAAGGAACACTCCATCTGACCACAGCAGAACGAACATCCTTCCCAAGTGCACACCGAACAGTCACAAAGATATTCTCTGCATCATAAAATAAATTTAAAATAATTCTAATCATACAAAATATCTTATCTGCCCATAATGGAACAAAACCAGAAATCTATAACACTAAAATCTGAAAAACCTCTAAACATCTCGAATTTAACACAAAAGACAAAAAAAGAAGGGAGGAAAAAAAGGTAAATTAAAAACTATTTTTAACGGAATGACTTTGAAAAGACAGTGTAAAACATTTTTTGTGGGACCAGTATTGCAATAACCTGGGGGAAATGTACAGCACTAAATGCCAATATTGTCAAGGAAGGCTCACAATAATGATATCCACTCTATCTGAAGAAAGTAGAAAAATAAGAGCAAATTAAACACAGAATAAGTGGAAGAAAGAAAAGAAAAGGCTGAGTGGAATTCAGTGAAAGAGAAAATAAATAATAGAAAACTTTGTTTAAATCAAAAGATGGGTCTCCGAGAAGATAAATAAAATTGATAGTGGATCTTTGAGAAGATAAACAAATTGCTGTATCTCTAGCAAGACTGATCAAGAAAAACAAACAAACAAAAAAACAGGAGAAGCCCCAAATTACCAATTCCAGAAATGAGAGAGGTGATATTATGGATTCTATTAACAGTAAATTAATAGTAAAGAAATATTATCAATAATTTTATGTCAAAAAATTTGACCACACGGATGAAATGGAAAAAGTCCTTAAAATACACAAACTACCAAAGCTGGGGCAATAAGAAGTAGATAACCAAAATCCTCTTATGTCTACACCAACAATAAGCAAAAACAGCAAAACGAACCCCAAACCAAGCCATACCCAAAAACAGACCAATATTGATTAATTGGTGAATTCTATTAAACAGTTAAGGAAAATTATGTCTATTGTACACAAATTCTACCAGAAAACTGAAAAACAGAGAATGCTCCAAGATTCATTTTATGTATAATATAAAGCGCAATGAAGTGCTTTGAGTTTCAACTTGTTGCTAATGGTATACACGTTTATTCTAGTTGCTGTTGAATGTTGGATCTTGGCTATTGTACATCCTGAGATGTTAAAGTCACTTTTGAGAAAAAACAAAACAAAGCAAAACAAAACACAAAGATACAAACATGGAGAGACATTATAAGAAAAATACAGAGGATCAAATCCCTCATGAACACAGAAAGAAATATCCTAAATAAAAGTTACCATATATATGTAAAAATTTAATAAATTGCTTATTTTAAATATGTGTAATTTATTGTGTCAATTTTTTTATGGCAATGTTTGCTTCAATTTGACAATACAATATTAAAGTAAATATTTTATTTTATTTCTGCATATTATGGAGGTACAAATGTTTAGGTTATGTTGCCCTTCCCCCCTGGCCCCCAGTCAGAGCTTCAAGCATGTCCCTCCCCCAGATGGACATCTCACCCATTAGGTGGGTATATACCCATCCTCTCCTCCCCCCTCCCATCTGCCCAACGCCCAATAAATGTTGTTCCTATATGTGCCTTTAGGTGTTGATCAGTGAAACCAATTTGCTGGTGAGTACAATTTTATCTCAACAATACTGTTCAAAATTGAATACAAATAGAACAAAATAAAATGCTGGGTTTTCTTTTTTTTTGGATTTGACATTCAAAATTCAAATTAGCTTATTTCATTTATCGATATTCTGGGCTTTTTTCTGAATTCTTTTTCATTATGATAAAATGCACACAACGTACAATGTACCATTTTAACCCTTTTTAAGTGTACAGTTCAGGGGTATTGAATACAAGCATAATATTGTGCAACCATCACCACCATCCGTCTCTACAATTCCTTTCATCTTTGAAAACTGAAATCTTATGCTCATTAAATAATATTAAATAATTCTCCATTTCCCTTTCCCAAGCCCCTGGAAATCACAAATCTACTTTCTGTCTCTCGGATGTTGACTACTCTGAGTGCCTCTTCTAAGTGAAATCAAATAGTATTTCTCTTTTTGGGCCTGGCTTATTTCAAGGTTCAAGGTTCATTCATGTTGTAGTATGTATTAGAATTTCTTCCCTTTTCAATGTTAAATAATATTAATATTAATATTAATATTTCATTATATGCATATACCACATTTTGCTTATTCATTCATTCGACAATGAGCACTTAGATTGGTTCAATGTTTCAGCCATCATAAATAACGCTGCCATGAACATGAGTGTGCAAATAACTCTTCAAGATCTTGCTTCCGACTCTACAGGGTATATATCCTGCAGTGGAGTTACTGAATCATATGGTAATTCCATTTTTAAATTTTTGAGGAACAACCACACTCTTTTCCACAGCCACCACCAGTAGGTTAAAAGGATTCCAATTTCTACACATCTTTGCCAACACTTGTTATTTTCTGTTTTCTGTTTCTATATAGTTGACATTATAATGGGCTTGAGGTGGTATCTCATTGTGTTTTTGATATGCATTTCCCTGATAATTAGCCATATTGAGCATCTTTTTATGTGCTTATTGGTCATTTGTATATCTTTTTTAAAGACTATCTGTTCAAGTCCTTTGCCCATTTTTGAATAGGTTTTCGTTGTTGTTATTTTGTTTTTGAGTTGAAGGAATTCTCTCTCTCTCTTTGGATATTAATGTTATCACATACATGATTTTCAGATATTTTTCCCGTTCTGTTAGTTGCCTATTTACTTTGTTAATATTGCCTTTCAATGTACATTTTTAAAATAAAAATTCGTAAATTCCAATCTGTCTTTTTTTTCCTACTGTTACCTGGGCCTTCGGCAAAATCCTTACCAAATGCAACGATGTGAAGTTTTTGGACTGTTTTCTAGTAAGAGTTTGATAGTTTTAGTTCTTACATTTTGGTCTTTTTCTCTCCATTCTTAACACAGAAAATGTGGTTGGGATTTTTTTATGTGGGCAATTTTGACGCTTCTAACTTAAGAAGATATTTCACAATCCT
>CAUYSK010041622.1:0-10937 GCA_963575035.1 Avahi laniger | reverse complement strand
CCCCATCCAACTACCACAATAAAAAACCAAACTCAGTTGACATTCTGTCCCTTTTCTCAATGTATTTTAGATGTTACTTGCCCCGTTCTCCTCAGAAAGTTCCATCATGTGAGAAATAAACTCTTTCATACCCTCTCGGGGTGTGTGTGTGTGTGTGAGTGTGTGTGTGTGTGTGTGTGTGTGTGTGTGTGTCTATCATTCAGTCTGAATATCTGAACCAATTTTGAGGTGAGGGTTTGAGCGCACCCTTGGTTGGATAACCACAAAACAGACTACGACCTCCGGAGGAGAGTGCTATGAAATAGTTGGGAGAGAGAGAGAAAGAGAGAGAGAGAGAGAGAAATGTGTCATAATAATATCATAGTATGATTGTATGATAAGAAAATGATAAATGGATTTGATACTAAGAAAAATGGATTCAGTTATTAGTACCAGGAAAAAGTCAGAGATAGTCAGCAAAATGTAGTAGAAAAAAAATCTGAGTATTATGGTAACAAATGATAGATGGTCTTCTAAGGAAGGATTTGAATGATTCAACAGGAAGTAAGGTGTATATTTTGACAATTGATAACATCCAAGGAGACTGAGAATCGTATAGTATTCAGAAATCTGTGAGGCAGACAAATGACATGGGGAGGGGATTCTTAATAAACAGGACCCTATCTATTAGTTCAATGGAATGTAGGATATCTTTCAGTAAGTGTGTGTAGAGGGAGAATGAAAAGGAAAATAGGGGGGTATTGAGTATCAAAATAACTGAAGAATTTTATAGTTTGATCCGTAACTGACCAAAGAGAAGCAACACAAGCAGATAGGATGATAATGCTAAGCTGAGAATCCAAAGAAACAATTTAAATTGTAATCTTGGCTCTGATATTGAAGTCTGGATCCTAGAAACTCAATGAGTTTTCCTCTGTTCGTCAGGATCAAGTGTTCTTCAAACTTAGAATTCTGGAGTCTGGGAAATGAGACACAGGAAAGAAGGATAATTAAAATATTCTGAATTCTGTGTGTAGACAATAATAAATTTTTCTAAGCTTCTTTGAATTCAAAGCTGGGTCCTTTATTTTCACAGATTTGAAACCCACTGATGATTTAAAAATATGCCAATTTATTTTAATTAAGCATTTATGTCATTATCTACATTTTAATATAGCTAATAATATATAATGTTTTACACTTTAAAAAGTACATTTAAGTATACATTTTAAAGTGTTCTATACTCTGCTTGGGACATGAAATCTTAATGTTATAATGGCAATAAATAAAATAATAAAATTAAAATTTAAATTGTTCTCTTTTTAGTTCATTTATCACTATAGTTTATTATTCACTTATTTTTTTAGTTTTAGTATCACAAATATCTTTATCACTTTATTTTATTTTATTTTCTATTTTTAGTAGAGACAGGATCTCGCTCTTGCTCAGGCTGATCTCGAACTCCTGACCTCGAGCGATCCTCCTGCCTCGGCCTCCCAGAGTGCTGTCATTTCTTATACTCTGGCAAATTTGAAAAAAAAAATTGAGTATAAACTTAACCATGAAAAGTCAGAATTTGTACAAATTCTGAAGTATAGTTAATCTATTTAGTATCTAAATATAATAGCGTTATCAAATTTTGGGGGAGTGTGATTAAAGTAGTTTACAAAAGTTCAATTTTCTGGGGTTCAGTTTTCTCGTCTATGGGAAGGAAATTTGGACTAGCTTTGATAGTTCTTAACTTGAGAGAGGTCTGTTCTATAGAGGGATTTGAATGAGGGAAGGGCATATTTTGAGTTGTTGTCTTTATGACTGGTGGTACACTAATGGCATTTAATAAGAGAACCAGTGCTACTAAACATTTGTAATGTGAAGGATGGTTCTTCCAGTGTATAATTTTGTATTTGTTGTCAATTTTTTTTTAGCTTTATAATGCTTTAATTTCCTGACAGATAAAACTGGAAGTATAATAAAGGCCTGGCCAAAATGCCAAGGGCAATGTAAGAATTACTGAACTCAAATGTTTTTGAGATCCTTTACAATTCTGTCATTCATAGGCCTGTGAATATAGTACTCTATAGTTATTTAATTTTTAAAATTATGTCTGTTTTGTTTTTATCTATATTCACTAATTCTCTCTGTTCAGCAAAGCTTCTAGCATTGTAAATGACCTGTACTTCAAAGACTTTTTTGTATCTTTTCCAGTGTTTTGCAATCAGTGACTAATACATGAGAGATTTTTGACTTATTGATTAAAAAGTGACTAGTGGTCTAATTATTCACCACATGTTCTTACTAGAATAAAATGATATTTTACCCTAACAATTCAGACTTTCCTCTGGTTCCATAATCCTTCTCAAAACTAGTTAGATTGTATTATTTTGTAAAAACTTCATGTTAGCTCAAATTTTCTGGGTTTTTTTTTTTTTGCTAGATTAGTTATTTTCTTTGATCTTTTATTTTTATCAATAAAATTTTATTTTTATCAATAAGATCAATAAAAAGTATTACTCTAAGATGTTAATCTTTGCAACAATCAACACTGAATTTAATGTTGAAATGATTTAGAGCTTGAATCTTTATCTCACTAGCTTATAACTTCATCAAAAAACGTCCTTTTGAGCCAAAACTTTCTTTTTTTCTTTCTCAGCCTAAAGGTGAATATTTTGGAAAGTTTGGACAAAATCAGTTTAGTAGGTTTTTTTCCTTGTGCTTATATGAGA
This sequence comes from Avahi laniger, assembly GCA_963575035.1. Taxonomy (NCBI): domain Eukaryota; kingdom Metazoa; phylum Chordata; class Mammalia; order Primates; family Indriidae; genus Avahi; species Avahi laniger. The sequence goes on along the minus strand of CAUYSK010041622.1, from coordinate 8,235 downwards.
ATGATAAAAACTTAATTTTCCCACTTAGACAAAAACCCCTTCAGCATCTGTTTGCACATGCATTGCTCAAGAGCAACTGAAGTTATAAACCTGAAACTTGATAAGATTGGAATGAGGAAGAAAGATATCTAGATAAATTTGTAAGACGTTTTCAAGTTTTTAAAAAGTTATAATGGTGTATACATAAAAGTTTATGGAATATATTACGGATTTTTGTTCAATTTCTCCAGTGAATAGCACTGCAGATTAACAAACTGAATACAGAATCAAAGTTAGAAATTCTCAATTCTAATTTTCATCTTTGTTGTCAATATCTTTAGCTTTGTCTTCTGAGTCTCTATTTTATAAAACAGAGGAAAAATAATAGTAATCGATTTGGGATCCTGCACTGTCGTGAAATGTGATAATTTTCTGAGGAGTGGTATGTATATGAACTTTACAGGGTTTCAATTAGAAGTTGTATGTAAAGCACATCAAGAAAATCAATTGGAATTGCAGAGGGAATTACTTTCAACTCATATACCTTATTCCTAGGGCACTCTGCATCGTGCCCTAGGAATAAAACCTTCACTCTGTCATCCTATGCAGTTGATTACAATGCTTTCTGGATCCGATCTATTTTGAGTCCTCTTTGACATAATTTACTTGAAAATAACTAGAATTAGAATAAGGACCAGTAAAGGGAAGGAATTTGAGTTTGCCACTGAAATTTTTTATCTTCCCTTGGCAGCAAAAAATAATAAAAAAACAAACCCTTTTAAAAATACCTACCAGGTGGCCCCATGCTAGAATTTAGCTTGTATGTGACTCTATGGCATCTTCTGAGTTTACTTCTTTTTTGATTTAACTATTAGTATAGTTAATTGAGTAACAATAATAAACATAGAGTTGTGAATAAATCGTTCTCCACTATCTCATTTATCCAATAGAATTACTTTAATTTTATAAATTTGAGAGTATTTCCTCTGTGATGGCTCTTAACACACGTTGAAGTTTTAGTTCATAAATGACTGCACACCAGCACCAGCAACGTGCCACCTCTACTTCTTGTTCTGTGATAGCAGCAGAATTCACTACATCGAGTTCTTAATATAGCCTCTTGAATCGCATCTAATCTGCTTTAAACATTATTCTCACTGACCCATATGTTTGAAAAGCAAAACCAATTACAAGCCTTTTTAAAGCTTAATACAATAGAAATAACAATAGTTATTTACTGGCACCTTATTTGTGCCCATGCTACTTGAGATTTACATTTATTCACTATTGGCCATATGATGCCCTATCATGGGGAAAAATGAAAGAAGAAGAAAATTTACTGAAATCTACTTGAGAAAAACAAGAGTGCAATTTGCCACCCAGCATGCCCTCCGATGTGCACAAACAAGAACTTGTCATAACCATCTGTAGCTCTGTTTACAAGAAGATGCACGCAGGCCAGAAACCAGAGGAAGTCTGCCTGAATTAATAAATGTGTGGAGGAGGAACTTGCAAGAAATACATCTTTAACAGATACGGGCAAGTCTGCTTTCAAGTGCAAGGAAATTTGAAATCAACAAGAGTTCACTCTCAGCCCAAGTTTGTTTTTATTTTTGATTTTTCAGAAACATACCACCACAACAAAAAAGATGTTCTGGTGGCAGGCAAGGTAAGTAAGTGGTGGTACATGCTGTTTGCATGTATGTATGTTTTCTGACAACTTGATTTGTTAAGGATTTAATAACGATAATACCATCATGAAAGGATTAATCGGACATTTATCATGTGAAAGAAATGGGGTTGATTCCCAAAGTTTATCCTTTTCATCCTTTAAAGTATACATTCAGTATCAGTTCTTCCATTTTTTAGATAAAGATACTGAGTATTTACCCAAAGTCACACAAGCAGCACACAGAGGCAGAGCTGCTGCTTGAATCTAGATAAACTATTAATATTATATCATACCTCCTGATAGTTTAGCAATAAATCACTGGGGAATGAGGTTCCATGTTAAGGAGTTGTTAAGAACTAATTGTATCCTATTACTCAGATATTTATTGAGTGATAGGCAGTGGGTATTTGTAGCTAATGAAATGTTGATAATGCCTGGGGCATAATGCGAGTCTCTTAAAAGAAAATGATCTTACACATAGATGCCAAACCTATGTTTGTACTGAATCGCAAAATGCATTGACAGTTTACTTAATTTTCTAGAATGACTAAAATCCAAATCTGCAAGAATCTAAATGATCCACTTGTATCCCTCCCTGCACCTCTCGCTCTCTTCCTTTTGTTCCTTCCTTTACAGTCACACTGTCCAGGTGGGCCCTCTGTAGGAAGCTGGATGCAGTAGCTGTTCCATGTAACTGGAATGCTTTTACTCAAGATATTTGCATGTCTTTCTTTCTCAACTGCTCTTGGGCTGTGCTCAAATGTCACTTTCTCTGTAAAGACTACTCTGGCCACCCTATCCAGAAATACAATTCTCCCTCTGTGATACTTATTGTTTACTTTCCATGCTACTTATGTGTTCACTTTTTATTGTCTGTCTCTCTCACTGAAATGTAATCTCTATGAGGGTTGGGAATTTTGTTTGTGTCCCTACTATATAATAATGCCTGAAACACAGTAGATGGTTGATAAATACTTGTTGAATGAATGAACGTATGTAAATGCTGCATTCAATCTGACATTCTGATTCACACGGTAGTTTCTAACAAGTCTCTTCCTACCATCTTTCATTCCTAGATCTCTGATGGCTAGAAAGTCTCTCTTACTCATGTATCTGGTGCTAGATATTTTAGTTACTGTCCACATGTCAGGTACTCTGCTTTTTGTTTTTAAGATCCTCTATGATCTTACTGAGAGTATCAGGTCCTTATATAATACAACTGTAAATTATTCCTCACCTCCACCAAAAGTCTTCATCATCTAGGATACATGCATTCCTGAAAATTATTTCTCTCAGACTCCCCCTTCTCCCAGCGCTCTTCATTCTTCCTATACCATATCCGAATAAAATTATATTCTAAAATGACCTCTTTTTGAAGCACTTGCATATATACAGAGCCTCACCTTTTAGAAAATCACAAGTGTTACCAAAAATAACCAGGCCCTAATCTAAGATGCATTGCTTTCTGATCAGTCCTTGCACTTTCCTCTGAGCCAATTTTCTTGTCGAATTATTCCTCCTTTAGTCATCTTGGTAAAACCTCCAAAGTATGAATTTATGTCATTAATATATACTGTACAATTCAGCTGACCACAGAATTCACACTCTACATATATCTTCATCTCCAAGCTTGTACTTGAACGTGTCCTAGAATAAGTACTGACTTTATTTTAAAGATAAGGTAAAAATCTTATAGATGTTGATGTGATTTTACAAAAGCAAAACATCATTAGTAAAAATATTTTCCTGATGTCTGGGATTCACATTATTGTGCATTTCAGTTTTGGCTATAATAGACTCTTATGTTTATCTGAAGTTTAAAAAGTATCTATACTTGTAACGGGGATTTCTTTTAAGCACTTTATCTCAAAATTAAATCTGAAGCAGTTGTATTATTAAAACATAATAGAAAGCAGGGCATTTTATTTGTGCTTGATTGTTTAACATAAACACAGAGAAATCTCACAGAATACCCCCAACTCTGTTTAGCAGTTTTCTACATTCTGCCAAAGTGACATCTAAATTGAAAAAAAAAAATACCATAACTCATATCACAGATGACAGTCATTAAAGACACTTTTAAAAATATTTGTGGCATGTCTGGTTTGAGAGATTATCACAATTCTCTTCATTTAGAACCTATCCTCAAACTCTGGAAAACATTTTTTTTTAATTAAACGATGTAGTTATTTTCCAGTTGGAAGCTATTTAACAATAAAGTAGCTAAAATGATGTTTTTAACACTTACAGACAAATAGCATTAATTACTGTCAGCTATCTCTGAAAATTATTCACAATTTTTCTTAAACCCTGGCTGATACCCTGAAATCAACAGCAATTCTATATTGGGAGCTACTTGCCACGGGCTGTACCACTTTCTTCCCATGTGGATGGATCATTCTAATGATGTTACTTTTCTTCTGGATCCCACTTTTCCAGTGCAGCTATATTCATTTTTCTTATCTACTATTTATTCTCACACACTCCAGAAGTGTTACCAACAAATCCCTACTTACTTGTTCTCAGTTAGTTTTGCAGACCTTAGGGCACAAAGCTCACAGTATAAGATTTCAGGTTAAGACAAACCTCGGCTGGAATGTTGGCCTTGATAAATACTTTGAGCAAATAGCTTAACACAGAGTTTTAATTTTTTTATCACCAAAAATTTGCAATGAGCAATGAATGGAAATAATGTATAATCATGCGGCACATAGGAAGTATCTGATAAATGTTATCTTTTGTTTATTAAGCTATAAATTAGTTATGATCTTATTTACAAGTTCATACTCATTGTCATCTTGGTAAGATACAAATGATCATAAAATATTATTTGTCAAAGAGTATAATTCTTAGCTTTTTAATCAAATATTGTTTGTCATTGTCTCGGGATAATATTCATTGACATCAATACCATAGTTGGAGTAACACTCAAAATAGGCCTCCTGTCTCAAGTCAATTTGCCACAGAAACACAGAATGAGAATGAGATTTGTATGCAGGTCAATTATTGGGGAATTCTTTCTGGAACGGTACCTGTAATGGTGAGAGGGAAGCTGCACCGGTAGAAGGAGAAGGTAAACCGCGATGAAGTTGCCACGCACAGCTTCAACAGAGGCCTTTGCGGATCTTACGAAGAACACTGGCAGGATGAACCTCCATAGCTGTTCTCTGTTAAGACAAAGGGACCAGGACTTTGTGTAATATACCTCAATCGTTGAGTAAAAGCTGTTCTCAGGGAGGAGCTGTGGCTTGGGCAAGGCAGATCACTCCATCAGGCCAATTGCTGGAGAAGGACTCAGCTGTGAACCATCAGTTGTTAACCACACCTGTTCTCTGGAATGAGCGTCTGGGTTGTTAGCAGAGGACCTAGGTGTTGTGCCAGAGATGCAACGCACCTGCCAAACTGATACATTTCAGAGATTGTGTTTGTTTTTTAAATATGGGACATAAGTTTGCAGGCTTTCTATTGAACCAAAACAAGAATATTAAAAGACACACACATATTCATTTTTCATGTACTAATTAAATATAATTTTGAAACAGAAAAACATTTTAACACCACAAATATACAGAATAAAATCTAAGAAATCGTACTTCCTTAAATTGAAAACTTTCTATATGCAGTGTGTATGTATATAATCTTTATCGCCTATCCATCCATCTATATCATCTTTCTCATTTTCCCACAGACTTGTAATTGAGAAACAAAACATAATTAACTTCAATATCAGTATCTTCCCAAAATTTCTTAGGGGAGAATGAGATAGCTTTCTCAAAAGAACTCACAGTAATTATCAAATCAGGCTGATAATTCCTCATTACAACTTTTGTAAATTAAATATGCAAAAAGTCAACGAGGTCAAAGAGTTCTACACATGCGGTTTTTGAAAAAAATCCTTAATAATTTCGGTTCACCCAGATGAGAAGATTTTTATCAGAAGATTTTACCTGTTTATTATACCAACATATCATGATATTTGCAACTCATGTATAATAGAGACAATCATTTGAACTTATTTGTTTTAACTTCTTAATTTTGTTTACTTGAGGACATTTAAATATTTATATATATTTATACATTTCCATGATATTAATATTTATATCTTGCATATCAGCACCATTGAATCTTTATATGTGATATTTTTCAAAAAATAGATGGATAAATTATAAGCATATGTGGCTGTCTGCAGTTTTAATTTTTAATTTCAAAATATTAATGGGATACAATGTTTTTGTTACATGGATACCTTGTATAATGCTTAAGTCAGGGCTTTTAGTGTTCCATCACCAGAACAGTGTTCACTGCACCTGATAGGTAAGTTTTCATCTCTCACCCTCCTTTCCCTCCTCCCCCTTTCTTGGTTTCCAATGTCCCTTAAATCTCTTTGTGCCTGTGGGAATCCATCGTTTAGCTCTCGCTTATTAGTTAGAACATGTGGTGTTTGTTTTTCCATTCCTGAGATATTTCACTTAGGATAATGGTCTCCAGTTCCATCCAAGTGCTGCAAAATAAATTATTTCATCCCTTTTTATGGTTGAGTAGTATTCCATGGTGTGTGTGTGTGTGTGTGTGTGTGTGTGTGTGTGTGTGCGTGTATATATCCCATATTTTCTTTATCTACTCAGGAATTGATAGACAATTAGGTTGATTCCACACCTTTGCAATTGTGAATTGTGCTGCAGTACACATTTGAGTGCAGGAATCTTTTGAAAAATGGCTTCTTTTCCTTTCGGTAGATACCAAATAGTAGATCAAATGGTGAGTCTACATTTATTTCTTTGAGGAATCTCCATAGTGTTTTCCATAAAGATTGTACTAATTTGCAGTCCAACTAAAACTATATAAGCATTCGTTTTTCTCTGCATCCACGCCAGCATCCGTTGTTTTTTGACTTTTCAATAATGGTTAATTCTGATAGGGGAAAAGTGGTATCTCATTGTTTTAGACTCCTGGCCTTTAAACCTGGGGGAAAATAAACAAGTACTTATTCTTTTTAGTTATTGTGCAGTAATTGTATATACTTCTCACATATTAATGTGTTCATTTTTATCTATATCCACAAATATAAGAAATACACACACACAATGAGTATAGGATGTATGGGAAGTTACTTTAAAGAAGGTGGTATATTTCAATAAATACAAATATAAAATTTAACTTTTTTAAAAAAACCTTTTTATTCTAGTTTTTATTAGTGTGATTTGGGCAAATTATCTAACTTTTCTTTTTTTTTTTTTTGAGACAGACTCTCACTCTGTTGCCCGGCTAGAGTGAGTGCCATGGCGTCATCCTAGCTCACAGCAACCTCAAACTCCTGGGCTCAAGCGATCCTGCTGCCTCAGCCTCCAGAGTAGCTGGGACTACAGGCATGCGCCACCATGCCCGGCTAATTGTTTCTATATATTTTTAGTTGTCCGATTAATTTCTTTCTATTTTTAGTAGAGATGGGGTCTCGCTCTTGCTCAGGCTGGTCTCGAACTCCTGAGCTCAAACAATCCACCTGCTTCGGCCTCCCAGAGTGCTAGGATTACAGGTGTGAGCCACCGCGCTCGGCCTCTAACTTTTCTTAATCTCAATTTCAAATCTTTAAAATAGAGATAATCATGACAAAATCATTACAAGAAATATAAATAATACTTGTTAACCATCTTTTGTTTGGTAATCTATAAATACTAGCTATTATCAAATTATATAGCAAAAGTTACAATTTGAAGAAGTTTAAATAGCTTCACTCTGTTTCTCAATCTATTAATATTCAGTGAAACTGAAATTTAAATTATAAAAAGAAAAAAGTAAGTGACAGAGATTTGTAAGAAATACAGTTCTCTCATTTTACATGTTTTTATGTAGAAACATAATTTTTACAGCTTTTATGAAGCTACTTATTTTGGAAACTTTGATGAATTACTTTATCAAATTGCTAAATCACATTTATAAAATTGCAAAAAGACTCTCTACTTGATAAAAAAATTAGAGATTATTTTAAATGTAGCATTAGATTAATCAAATTAGTGGGTTGTAGACTGCATCATGAATTAAAGAATAAAATTCAACTTGTTAACCTAAAAAGGAATTTCTTCTAAAAATCCTCAATAAAAGATATGTATGGGCCGGGTGCAGTGGCTCACACCTGTAATCCTAGCACTCTGGGAGGCCGAGGTGGACGGATTGTTTGAGCTCAGGAGTTCAAAACCAGCCTGAGCAAGAGTGAGATCCCGTCTCTACTAAAAAAAGAAAGAAATTAATCGGACAACTAAAAATATATAGAAAAAATTAGCCAGGCATGGTGGCACATGCCTGTAGTCCCAGCTACTTGGGAGGCTGAGGCAGAAGGATTGCTTGAGCCCAGGAATGTGAGGTTGCCGTGAGCTAGGCTGACGCCACGGCACTCACTCTAGCCTGGGCAAAAAGAATGAGACTCTGTCTCAAAAAAAAAAAATGTATGTATTCCCTGCATCTTATTAGAATGTTTGCATACTCTTATTTATAGAAAAATATTTTTTCTCTAAAATTTAACAGAACATTGACTTATTCCTATCAAAATTCACAGAGACATTGATAACAGTTCTATTCAGAGGACACTT
>CAUYSK010041620.1:0-13127 GCA_963575035.1 Avahi laniger | reverse complement strand
AAAATTATTTCAGCACAAAGAGTTTTAAAGCATGCCTGGGTTGAGAATTGGGGGATTTCCCACCATGTGCTATTCTGTGTCTTTTTAAGATGCTGTCACGACATCAGTCCTTGAATTCCCCATGGCTTTCCTACTGCTCTGAAACAGTAACAAAGCCTTGAATTAAACAGCCATTCTGCTCAAGGTAACCATGTGCGTCCTTTGATCATGCAATTTGTCACTGTGTGCCACAGTTGTCTAGATACTGCTCCTGAGCAACAAGTACTGGTTCATCAAATGAATGGGCACATAACCCATCCTGGTTTCTCTTGGGTCCCCCAGCTGATGTGCTGCGTGAAACTAATCCCAGACTAATCTCCAGGAACTGCCCTTCCTGCTCTTGCTGCTGTTTAGCACGTTCCGCACCTGAATTCTCACCAACAGAACGAAAGTGCGAATGCAGAGGCAGTAAGACAGGAGACAGTCACCCTGCAGGCAGTGAGGGCAGGGGTCAGAGGGAGAAGGCCACCAGGATAAGAAAGTCACAGAAATGTGAATATATTTAGCTAAGATAGATGTAACCAACAGGGACCCTTTAGTTATTTTACTTTAGCGGTAACATCTTTATCTAAAGTAAAAGGGGGAATTCCTTTAATTGGGGTCCGGGCACAGTTGAGGCGACAGTGTCCCTAAATGAACTACCCTCATTAACACAGTAAAAATCACACCCACCAGTGCTGTGACAGCTTACAAATGCCATGGCAACCACAGATGTTACCCTATAAGGTCATGAAAGGGGAGGGTTCCCAGCTCTAGGAACTCCCCAGCCCTTTCTCAGAAAATCCATGAATGTTCCACCCCCAGTTTAGCACAGCATTAAGATTTAACATAAAAGACCAGATCCTAACCCTGGGGTGGCAAAGTTCCTCTCTGGATCACTACGCTTGTCTCCTTTCTGCAAGAGAGTACACTGCTTTCAATGAACCTCTCTGCTTTTGCTCATATCCGGAGTCTGAGCCCTTCTCTCACTCCTGCCCCTGCACTTGAATTCCTTCCTGTGCGCAGGGCAAGAACCCTCTCTGGCATCAAAAGTGACCACACCTCCATCCTCCAGGAGGCATTTCTCTATGTGCTTTTCTGTTTTCACCAGGTAGAGGATGGAAGCCACTCGGTGAAGATGGGCACAGCATACAGCCTGGGTCCCCAGCCCTCAGTTCTCACCTCACACCGTGTAGACCATGCTCAGAGAAAGACTGGGGTACCCTCTGTACCCCACTCCTCTCTGGTTCTCTGCTCTGTGACCTCCAGCTGCCAGGCCTTCCCAAACACCCAACTCTGTCCCTTCCACCCAGGGACACTGCCACTGCTGGCTCCCCCAGGTTCCCTCCTGCACAGTGGCCTGCAGACTCAGGGCTGGCCTCTCTCTCAGGGATCCAAATGCCTAAAAACTGTCATTTCATATGTTTTTTTCATCTTTCTAAACCTATTTAAGTTGGGATGGCACATCTGGACCCTGTGATTCCATCTTTGCCAGAAGCAGCAAAAGTCCACCTTTTGGTTTGGATTCTTGAAGGTCTCTGCATTTGTCAGTATTTAGAACATAAAGCTTTCTTTTTTATATAAAATACAATTATTCTTCCCAATTTGTCATCTATCTTTTTAACTTAATTTTTTAACTTTTTCTTTCTGTTGTATAGACTTTGCATGTATGTATTCAAATCTTTCTGTTTTTCTTATACTTTTTATTTCCTTAATTGTTTTGACATTGTACTTAAAGAAGCTTTTCCTGCCCTTTAATCCTCTAAGCAGTTGCCTGTGTTTCCTTCTGTTTATTTTGTTCTCTATGAGGTGTCAGTTTTTTAAGACAACTGGCACACATCTTCCAGATTTGTAAATCATTCTCCTCTTACTTAAAGTCAGAGAAGCAAGTCAAAGCTTCTTTTTTTTTTCCCTTTCTTTTAAGACAGGGTCTTTGTTCCCTGAGCTAGAGTGCAGTGGCATCATCATAAATCACTGCAGCCTCAAACTCCTGGGCTCGAGTGATCCTCTTGTCTCAGCCTCCCGAATAGCTGAGACTATAGGCATGCACCACCACACCCAGTTAATTTTTCTTATTTTTTGTGGAGATGGGTCTCACTGTGTTGCTCAGGCTGGTGTTGAACTCCTGGCCTCAACAGATCTTCCCACCTTGGCCTCCCAAAGTGCTAGGATTATAGGAATGAGCCATGGCACCTGCCCTGAAGCTTCTAGTCTAATCAAAGAGAACAGGCAATTCTTTTAATTTCCTCAGGATGCATCTTCTTTCCTCAAGGGGGGAAGCCAGAGTGTCAGGAAAAGTGACTGTCAAATCTGGATCCTTCTTATTTAAAATCCTGGTGTTGCTGAGCAGCTGCAACAAAGTGCCACAGACTAAATTGCTCAAACAAGAGAAATGAATTCTCCGTTCAGGAGACTAGAAGTCCTAGATCGAGAGCTGGCTCCTTCTCAGGGTCATGAGGGAGAATCTTCTTCAGGCCTCTCTCCCTGGGTTGAGACGGCATCTCCTCCCTGTCCCTTCACATCCTCTTCCCCCTGTGTGTGTCTCCGTGTCCCAGTTTCTGCTTTTCATAAAGACACCAGTCACAGTAAATAAAGACCAGCAATAATGACCTCACTTTCACTTGATCACCTCTGTGAAGATCCTACTCCAAATAAGGTCACATTCTGAGGTGGGGGGTGGTTAGGACTTCATGACTTGGGGGGCATGGGGGGCACAAACTTCAAGCCACAATACTGATAAACCTGGTTATGTCGAATTTGCTAGAGCAGCTCTCTCGCTGCCGTGGATATGTTAACATGGAAAGGACCCTTAAACATCAACTTACCTAAGTATTTTTTTGTAGATGAGATTTGAGGCAGTTCATACCTCCCCCTCCCAGCAGACACGTCTTCTGAAATAAATCCTTTCTTCCTTGACAATCCTTGTTGTCTCAGAAATTGGCTTTCTGTGTGGCAGCAACACTGAACCCCTCCCCCTGTGAGTTCATTAACAATTTGGGGGCTCGTCCTGGATCTGTTGGTTGTGGCTTGGTGGCCATGGAACAGGGAAAGACTTTAAAGCCTCCCTAGCAGCTGCTTGGCTGAGTTTCTGCCGGAGGTTGGTTTTGGTTTCTCTCACTGACTTTGCTGTCACCAGCCCCAAACATATCCCTGATTGTCAGGGAAGAATGGACCTTTGACCTTTGGGTTCTGGCATTTGCATCCAGACAGGTGAGTGCTGTTTGAAGGTACTGTGCCCCAGAGAAACTCCTCTCTCCATTTGGGGAGCTTCTCTGGAATTGCTGCTTCGGTTGGGAGCCTCAGACATTTGGGAGAGTAGGACCTAAAAACTTCTCTCTCCATTTGGAGCATTTCTCGGGAGCTCCTGCTTGGGCTTAGAGGTCTCAACCATTTGGGAATTTCAGGGGAAGTCCCATTTGGGTTGGAAGCCTCAACCATTCATTTGGGAGAGTGGGATCTCCTACTGTTTGTATTTGGCACACCCTAGGCTTATTTGTTGGAGCTGCAGTCCATGTGCTGTGTGAGTGTGTTTATGTGTGTGACTGTGGGAAATAAGGATTCAATTCCTGGCTGGTGCGGTGGCTCACGCCTGTTATCCTAGCACACTGGGAGGCCGAGGCAGGAAGACGGCTTGAGCTTAGGAGTTTGAGACCAGCTTGAGCAAGAGTGAGACCCTGTCTCTACTAAAAATAGAAAAAATTAGCTGGGTGTGGTGGCACCTGCCTGTAGTCCCAGCTACTTGGGAGGCTGAGGAAGGAGGATGGCTTGAGCCCAGGAGTTTGAGGTTGCTGTGAGCTAGGCTGATACCAGGGCACTCTAGCCTGGGCAACAGAGCAAGACTCTGCCTCAAAAAAAAAAAAAAGAAAGAAAGAAAGAAAGAAAGAAAGAAAGAAAAAAAAGAAGAAAGAAGGTTGGGGAAAAACAAGCCAGATCTAAGAAGCCCGTCTTGCCATCAGAAGGAATCGCCATGTTGAAGGACACCTTTGGGCAGCCGTGGCGGCAGCTCCAGCTGTGGCTGTGCTGGCTCAGGCTCAGGCTCAGGCTCAGGCTGGGGCTGACGCACTGAAGGGAGCTTCGGCTGCGGTGGCGGCTCCCACTACAGCTCTGATTTCTTTCAGAGATCCCTCTCCTAATTCTCCTGCCCCACCTTATGGCTCTGGACCCCTTTCTTCACCCCTGCTGGCTCCTCCAGCCATCTATCTCTCACTTTCGTCCTTCTCTGAGAATAGTCATGAGAAGCACGGGGACACGGTCTCTCCTTCACACACTCGGCAGGGTACACAATGGTCGGGGTCCTCCCTGCTTCCCAGCAGGGTAATTTCCTTTGAGACAGGTCCCTATAAGAGAAATAAATGAGAATGGACAACTGGCTGGATTAATGTGGGTTTATAACCCATTTACCACGTCGGATTCGTACAATTGGAAACAGAATAGCTCTGCCTACAGGGACGATCCAAAGTGTGTAACTGATCTGCTTGAATCTATTTTCACTACAATTGACCCACATGGGCAGATGTCCTGCTTAACACACTGTTAACCTTCGAGGAGCATCACATTGTCCTGGAAATGGCTTGAGAAGAAGCTGACCGAGTGCATGCAGAACACCCAAATAACCAGGTGAGAACTGGAGCTAATTTAGCCATCCCAACGCATGACCCCGACTGGGACCCAAATAATGGAGATGAAAGTAAGATTCAACATTTTCTAGACTTCATTCTAGTTAGGCTTAGGAAAGGGGTTCCCAAAATTAAAAGCCTGAACAAGGTTCAGGAAATAAGATAGGAACCAGATGACAATCCATCAGCTTTCCTAGAAGGGATTATGGAAGCATATCGGAAATATGCTGATATAGATCCAGAAAGTCCTGATAATTCAAGGATAATTCACATGACCTTTGCTGGCCCGAGCGTGCCTGACATCCGGCAGAAGTGACAGAAGTTAGAGGGGCTTCTCACTTTGCCCATATCTCATTTGGTTGAAGTGGCTTGTAAGGTCTTTATAAGCCGAGAACAGACTAAAGAAAAGCAAAAGGAGAAAAGTGTATGAAATGAGACAACAGGCAAAACTTTTGGCAATAGTTCTGACAGAAAACTCTAGGAGGTCCCCTCAACAGGGACCACTGCCCACAGAGGAAAAAAAGTGAAGAGGAAAAAATCCCCTTAAAAAAGGACCAATGATCCCGAAGGAACTCATGTTAGGAAAAAAAAAAAAAGGATCAATGTGCCTACTGCAAAGAGAAGGGTCCTTGGAGAAAGAATTGTCCTAAGTTACAACAAAAGAGTGACAGGAAGCTACTGTACAATGGATGGGGCTGAACGCAGAAGATATGGAAAGACAGGTCCTTAGGACTCTCCATAATCTGTGGGAATTACAGCCTGTGATTCATACTTCCCGCCAGGAGCCCAGGGTAACCATAAAATTGGGAGAAAATCTGACTGATTTCCTGATGGATACTGGTGCAACTTACTCAGTTTTAAACTTTAAATTGGCTAAGCTTACTAAAGACTCAATGCTGGTGACCAGGGTATCCAGAGAACCCTCCCAGAAATATTTTCTCCAGCCACTGGATTGTGCTATTGGGAATTCCTGCCTCACACACAGCTTTCTGTACATGCCTGAGTGCCCTCTCCCATTGCTGGGTAGAGACCTTCTCTCTACACTGCAGACTCCAGTGACGTTTCAGAATAAACGAATGCATGTTGCAGTTCCCCAGAACATGCCTGAGGCTTGCAAGCAGCTCTGCTCACTCCCTTGGCTGTCCCTCAAGAGCTGCCCGCTGAAGTCCTCAAACAAGCCAACACCGGTAGGGGCTACCAGACAACCTGGAAGGGCACACGTGGACCCTGTTTATATCAAGCGAAAACCCGGAATTTCTCCCCCTTGACTCAAGCAGTATCCATTAAAGCTGCAAACTAGGGAGGGCCTTCAACCCTGGTTATGGCCTTTTTAAAATATAGACTTCTCTGGCCTTGTCATTTTCCTTATAAGACTCCCATTTTGCCAGTTCAAAAACCTGGAACTCAGGAATATCCATTTGTTCAGGATCTGAGAGCAATAAACCAAATAGTGGAAGATATTCGTCCTGTGGTACCTAATCCTTATACTCTCCTCGCCACTCTATCTGGCAATTTTGCTTGGTATTCAGTGACAGACGTAACAGATGCCTTCTTTGCACTCCCCTTGCTCCTGAATCACAAGAACTCTTTGCTTTCGAATGGGCTGATTTAAGGACTAAAACCAAATGTTAATACTGTTGGACTGTCCTCCCCCAGGGACTTAAAAATTCTCCAGTCATCTTTGGAGAAATTCTAGCCAGAGATGTAAGAAAAAGAATTCTAGAAAAGGGAGTAATTTTACAATATGTAGATGACATTTTTGTTGCAAGCAAGACTAAAGCTGAATCAAGGCAACATGCTATAATTGTATTGAATTTCTTAGCTGACAAAGGATATAAAACATCCCACAAAAAGGCCCAAATCTCACTGCCCATTGTCAAATATGTGGGATTTGAATTGTCTCAGGGATTCAAAACCTCCTTCCAGACCGGAGGGGGCTTTCACCGGGTAGCAGTCCCCATGACTTGCAAGCAGCTGCCAGGATTCCTGGGTATGGCAGAGCTTTGTCGGATTTGGATTCCTAGCTTTGGCCTAATAGCCAAACCTCTCTATGAAGCCTGGAAAGGACAGGAAAAAGGGTCCCTTACATGGACAGAAGAATGTCAAAAGGCTTTTTTAACTATTAAAGAAAAACTGATGACTTCCCCTGCACTGGGCCTCCCAGATGTGCACAAGCCTTTCGATTGGTTCATTCAAGGGAGACAAGGAATTGCACTGGAGGTATTAACCCAACCTTTGGGGGCTCATAAGTGTCCCATGGCCTTTTCTTTTAGATGTAGTAGTGAAAGGATGGCCCACTTGTCTAAGAGCAGTTGCTGCCACACTTGTGATATTTTGCAAGAAGCTGAAAAGTTTATGCTTGGACAGCTGGTAACTGTTCACATGGCACATTATGTGTTACCCCTACTAGAACAGAAGGGAAGCTATTGGTTGACAGCTGGATGGTTGGACAAATATCAAGCTACTCTGTTAGATAATCCTAATGTAACTTTAAAGGCAGCGTCCACCTTGAATCCCACCACCTTGCTGCCTATGGACTCTCACTGCCCGGTTCATGATTGCATTCAAATCATGACCAAGTATATTCTAGCTGCCCGGATTTGACGGATCAGCCCTTGGCAGACCCGGATGAGTTCTTCACAGATGAGGGCAGCTTCATGTAGCATGGACAATGCAAAGCCAGGTATGCTTTGGTTACCAGCCAGCAGGTAATTGAGGCACAAGCCCTAACCACAGGGATGTCCGCCCAAAAGGCAGAATTGATTGCATTGACCAGAGCCCTATATCATGGGAAAAATAAGCATAGCAATATATACAGATTCTAAATATGCCTTTATGGTGGTGCATGCTCATGGAGCTCTTTGGAAGGAGCGAGGATATCTTACTTCTGAAGATAAAGAAATTAAATATAGACCTCAGATTCTTGAATTATTAAAAGCAGTTTTACTGCCTAAGGAGACAGCCACCATGCCCTGTTGGGGACATCAGAAAACAGACACTCATATTACAAAAAGAAATACTATGTCAGATTTAATGGCAAAAAAGGCAGTCTGACAAATTGTCAATTGATCTAATTCTCTCTCTACAATTAGATAAACATGATCCCCGATATTCTGAAAAAGATCTAAGAAGAGCTAAAGAATGGGAATTTTCAAAGTATAATGATCAAAATTGGCTCACAAACATGGAAGGGAAGGTTCTCCTTCCTGAAACTCTTGTCAGACCAGAGCTTGAGCGGATTCATTAAAGCAACCATTTTGGACGAGATGCCACCTTGCAATGGATACAGCCCCATATGGCTGGGCCCAACTTATAAAGAACTATTCAGACAGTAGTTCAAAGCTGCCCTATGTGCTTGAAAAATAACCCAAAGCCTTCCGGAACCTCACATCCACCCCTAAAGGAAGGAAGGCAATGAAGAGGGAGTTTCCCAGGAGAAGACTGGCAGGCATACTTTACCACGACACGGCAATTTCCCTGGAAATTTTCGATATTTACTGGTCTTTGTTCACACTTTTTCAGGATAAGTTGAAACTTACCCCACCAGGACTGAATGAGCATCAGAAGTCACTAAAGCCCTTTTAAAGGAAATTATTCCTAAGTTTAGACTTCCATCAACTCTCCCAAGTGATATGGAGCAGTTGCCAAAATCACCCAAGAAATATCAAGAATTTTAGAAATCAATTGGAAACCGCATTCATCATGGAGACCCCAGTCTTGGAAAAAACTGAACGGATGACTAGAACTTTAAAAAAGGCTCTCTCCAAAATTTGTCAAGAGACCAGTTTAACTTGGGACAAGGTGTTATCTTTTGCCCTTTTGAGAATTTGGGTGGCCCCTAGAAGGAAGCTGGCTCTTAGCCCCTTTGAAATTTTATATGGGAGACCGTGCCTAAGAGCTTCCAGCCAGGGCTCAGTCAATGCTTGTCTGCCCCAGAGATGGAAGCTTGCTTGTATGTAAAACAGCTTGGTAACATGCTAAGTCCTATTTCTAAGTTTGCTTCCCATGCTTCAGTTTCCAATGGATGTGCCCCTTCATTCCATAAAGCCAGGAGACACGGTGCAAACCTGGAGAAACCAGCATCCTGAAGATCAACCACAGCCACAGTGCATCGGCCTGTTTGAAGCTCTCCTGACAACTCACTCATCTGTTAAACCCGCAGGAGTCAAGCTGCAGATTCATCACACTCGGATAAAAGAGGCACCGCTACCAGAGACCCCACGCCTGTGGGATTCACCACCTTCTGAGAGACTGAAGGGGCAGTGGGTTTGTGAGCCCTTAGAGGACCTAAATTTACTCTCCTGCAAAAGAGATAAGTAACATGAAATTATATACCCAATGCATCTTATTTGTTCCTTGGGAATTTTTGCTTGCCTGGTGAGACGATTCTTTAGTTAGGATTTCTGAAGCTATCACTTCCTCTGCCAACCTGTCTAGCTGCTGGGTCTGTCATCCTAGACGTCCTTCAGTGCGAGACCATTCTGACCGTATAGTTGTCCCTGTATGCAATTTCACTAATGTACCATCCTGTATGTTGAACTTACAGACGCCTGTCTCTCGGATCACCTACAAGGTACAACTAATTAACTCCATACTCAGAGGTCCCATGTTTCTCTCTCACCCAGCCCCTTATCAGACGTTGTGTACAAGGTGACAGTAGGGACACATACTCTCATAAGTGTACTTTCTACTGGGCAATCGGTCTCTCTAAATTGACCACCAATTATAAAAATTCGACTATTACAGTCTTTTCTGCACCACCCTCTTTAGATTATCTCATTAAGAAATGTTGTAACCCCTCAGGCACAGACCATGAGACCCTTGTCTATACCATAGACAGGTTGGCAAAGGAGGTGATAGCTTGAGAAATCCTTGCTTTCTCAGTTATTGGCTTTCTGTGCCGTGAGCAACATTGAACCCTCCCTCCCCCTTGTGGGTTCATTAACAAAAACACAAAATAAAACTTTAGGCACAGCCTCAATAACAGATGTGCTTCTTGTCAATAAGTTCCACCAATGGATAAAAGTAAGACTTAGAGCCAAGATGTGAAAACAACCCAAATGTCAACAGATGGATGAGTGGATGAAAAAAAGGTGGTATATACACAATGGGCTATTATTCAGTATTAAAACAAAAAAGGAAATTCTGACACATCCTACAACATGGTAGAACCTTGAGGACATTACACTAAGTGAAATAAGCCAGACATAAAAGGGCAAATATTGTATGATCCCACAGTATGTGAGGCAAATGAGGTCCCTAGAGTAGTCAAATCCATAGAGACAGAAAGTAGAATGGCAGTTGCCAGGGGCCGGGGAGAGGGATATGGGGAGTTGGCCTTTCATAGGAACAGAGTTTCTGTTGGGGCTGAAGTTCTGGAGATGGATGGTGGTGGTGGTTGCACAACATTGTGACTATCCTTAATGCCACTCAACTGTATGCTGAGGTGGGGCAGCAGAGAGGGAGAAGAGCCCAATATGCTTCTTTAAGTTTAGAGTGGAGAGAATACGGCTTCTGCTGGAGAGAGGGAAACAGGGATCTGGAGACCCCAAGGACAGTTGACCTTGGACAATGGTCAGAGGTAAGTGGCAGGAGGTACCATTTACTTCAGATTTCCAGACAAGTGTGCACATCAGTCTGGAAGTTACTTGTGTTTTCTTTCAAACATATTGCCAGGTTGGAAGGACTGATGACATCAGAGGCTTCCAACCTTCCTGCTTAGAAGGACCTGACTCTGTGGGTGCCTGGCAGCCCAGAGGACAACAGCATCTTCACAGAGCTGGTCTCCACACCTGACTTCTCCCCAGCCTGGAGAAGAGATAACAGGCTTGGTGTCAACCAGAACCCAGAACGCTTTGGGCAGAACAGGGTCTGGGTTCTGTGGAAGGGAAGAAAAAGTTTGGGAGAAATCATGGCCACTTATCAACCAGACTTTTGGTCTGAGGACCACAGCCCCCAGCCCGGCACATCAGGCTACTACTCTGAGGGCACTGAAGTCAGGAAGACATGTGGAAAAGAAAGGAAGGCCTTAGAAAGCCAGGATTGGAGATGGACAGCACAGGACATGGGACAAGGACGTCCACATGAAAGGAAAAGCTGGGGAGCAAGGCAGTGGGGCTGGGAGGTGAGTCCAAGACAAGGGAAGAGGGATTCAAGGAAAGCCTTCCTTTTCTTCCCCAATGGAATTATGTAATTCTCTACAATGAGGAAGAGTTTGAGGACATAGAGATGCAATAGTGGCCAAGAAGATGTGGGGTGGATGGATGTAAACAAAGGAGAGAGACAAAGAGATGGCTTGGAGAAGGCCTCAGTCTGTGGGGCTAGAGAGGGTGAAAGAGAGCTTTGGTTTGGAGACAGGGGGCGGTTAGGTGATCAGTGGCTGAATTCCAAAGACAGAGCTTGACACCGTAGCCTGGTTTCTTTACTCAGCCCCTTGGGTAGATACCAGCCCCCTGCCTCAGTCTCCTGGCCAGAAAAGGAAGAGGGATTGGTCATCCAAATCGAAGGATGAGGAGTTGGAGGAGGAGCTGGTGGTCCCTGAGCCTAAGGACATCTGGGTCGTGGAGTTGCTGCATGGGCTCAAGATGAGACTGAAGAAGCAGTGAGTGTCGTCAGTGCTACCAGAGCACCATGAGGTCTTCACCAGGCTGCTTGGTAGGAGGAGACTCCAGATAGCACCCTCCAATCCTATCCTTTTGAAAAAGGAAGAAACTGCAAATAACTACACTTTTCCAGTGGAAAAGAATACCCTGCTAGTGAGCGAGCTCTCCTCCATCCCTGGAGGCTGTAGTATGGGTCACTCAGCAGGGACACTTAGAAGGTGGTAGAGGATTAGGGTAGACTTGAAGAAGGTCTACACTTGGGATAAGAAAGCTTGGTTTCAGCTGCACCCTCTGAAACTTACTAGCTCTTGCTGACTTTGCGGGAATCTAAGTGTCGGCATCTATAGAGGGGAAGCACAAGGCTGTGTTTGTGCCCTGATGTGACCATCCGGTGGGAAACAGCCCAAGTCACTCCGTGACTTCTGGAGTGGTACACTCGTGTCTGATGAGGGGCATCCAGGATCTTCCTCGTGCACATATGCCACTGACACCCAACCCCTCCCTTGGTCACTCCTCAGGGGAATCTCAGGGCACGAGCCTCTGTCCCTTGCCCAGCGAATGTTCTCTCTCCTCTCTCCACTCACCTAACCCTTGGCCACAATCCAGAACCTTCTCCAAGGGAGGCACAGTTCTCCTCTTTGCTGAGAGTTGCTCCCACCACGGCAACTCTGTCCCGCTTCTCAACCTAACGCATGCTCTCTTTTCACAGAGGATCCTGTCATTAGAAACTTCCTGGCCTGGGACAAAAATCTGAGGATATCTGACAAAGTAATGTGGTTCTGCTCCGACACAGAGCCTGGGGGAGGGTAGGGCTTTCTAACCCACAGTTCCACTTGTCTCTCCCTCTGCATCTCTCCCACCAGATGCTCCCACAGTCCTGAGCCTTGTAAGACTTGTCAGCATCTCCCCTCTGTGGCCTGAATGTCTCCTGCAGAGTGAACGCCTGGCCCTGCTCAGGTGGGGTCCTTTGGCATCTGAGCCCTCGGCATAGTCTTGTCCTGGACGTTGCCTCATTGGTCATCACCAGTCTGAGCTCCTGGCCCCTTCTCCTCTCAGCTCTCTGGGACTGTCCCTTGTTGCAGCTCACCAAAGGCCCTCCTGACACCAGCCGTGCGGAACACCTTCCCTCCAGAGATCCCGGCAGAGCTCGCCATCCTCGGAGCACCATGGACCTCTCTTCCTCTGACCTCTCTGATTTGTAATCGACATTCAGACACACACACCCCCCCCCCCGCCAAATGAGCATGGTCATCCAACATGGGTATCTCTTCTCTGAGCAGCAACCCCTGCCCCCGCCTCCCACTCCCTTGTTCCCATGTTCTTCCTCTTCCACAAGGGACTCCTCTATTACTGCATTTACTCTCTCCCCATCAGTATCTCCTCGCCATGGTCCTAGCCTACTTTGGCCGGGCTGGCTTCTTTTCCTGGCAATACCGACACATTCATTTCTTCATAGCGCTGTGAGTACTTTGCCTCGGCCCATCAATCAATATTTATGACCCTGGGAGGGGGAGAGACAGGACTCTAACCTCTCATCTACTTTTAACCTTTCTGTACTGTTTATTATGTGTATAAAAATGATGGGATTATACTGAGTGCTCTTCCACTGTTCTTTGTAAAAACAAAACACCCAAATGTCACTTTAAAAAACTAAACAAAATGAAAGGAAACATAAACTCCTCCTACGAGGAGAGAAAAACAAAACTGAGACAACCCTGCCCTCCAAGAAAACATCTGTTTCTGCTTCCTCTGTCCCTGTCCTGCCAGTGTCAACACCAAATGTCAGTGTCCGTCTTCCTCCTCTGGATTCCCGTGACAGATGCCACAACTCAGGCCCCCTTCACAACACAGAGACTTTGCAAAATACTCCCGGCTGGTGTTTCTTACAAGC